>CABHPQ010134915.1:0-22728 GCA_902168405.1 Peromyscus aztecus
TTTTTTCTTCTTTAGACAAACCAAGGCTTTGTATGCTTCAGATTCACTCTTTTGTGCCCCTTTGAAGAACTCTCTATCCAGAAACAGAGGGTCGGGGCTTTGGATTTGCAGCAGTGTGTCTCCGGATGGCACTGTACGGGGAGGAACACCCACCTCGACTGGAACAAGAAAACAAGCCTGAGGCATTTACGAGATCGCTGTTCCGTTTTCTCCCCGTGGAGCAGAGAGACACAGTGACAATTAGATTGCTTTCACTTGTGTGTGTTTAATGTTGTAGCAAATTCACAAAGAAGGGGACAAGTGGCTGTTCGAGTTGAAGCTTTCTAAGAAGTGAATGTGTGCACAATAAAGTTCAACAAAGCCAACTTTTCCCCCAGGAGCTTAATGCAGTTGAATGGCAGTTATCATTAAATAAAATGCTTTTCTGTGTCTCTTCCGAGTGGCAGTCCCATGAGTCACTTTCCATGGGTGGAAGATAGAAAGAGACAAGCCTATATGCATTGACATTCAGAAAGGTTATGATTACACATGCAAACATTTTACCTGTGGAAGAGGAGACAGTTGCCCACAGAACTGATGTTTTGGGGAGTTCTCTGTATAGATGTGTCTGGTGGTAAATGTGGGGGTTTCCAGGAGATGCCAAAGACTCTGCATCAAATCTCTTCTAATTTGGTTAATGGGATTACTTTGACCTGCTGAAAGGCCTACCCACTCTTCCTTCCTCCCCCCCCCCCTTGTGATGATACGAAAGCAAATGTTGAGAAGTTTTTGAGAAGCTGTGCTGTGTTCCCTGTGGACTCGAGCTGGTGTGTGCCAGTGCCCGGGCACCTGGTGCTCAGGTGCAGAGGAGAGCTTGGCCTGCAGGCCCTGTCCCTGCACCCTGATGCAGGCAGCACACACCACCCTCCTTCACCACTGTACTCAACTCTGTGAATAAAGCTATGTGCTTCCGCCCTGACCGCCTCTGGCACTGGTTTGTTTCCTGCTCCGATTGGTTTTTTGGAAGCTTTGTCCTAATTTTTAAAGTGTCAACCAAACTTCTAGGAACCAGAACAAAGAGTGAAGCCACAGATATAGCAGGTTGTTTTAATACTCAAAAATGTATTGTAATTGTATATGTATGCGCACGTGCAAGCATGTACAGGAGCAGTTGGTGTTAGATCCCCTGGAGCCAGAGTTCCAGGCAGGTGTGAGGTGCCTGAAGTGGGTTCTAGGAACTGAACTCTGGTCCTCTGCAAGAGCAGTACATGCTCTTAAACACAGAGCCACCCCTCCATTCTACTTGGTGTTTTTCTGCCCTATTCATTGATGACAGGACATGTATCAAATAACACAAATACTTTCCAGTAGTTTGTCCAGTAATTCAGGTCGTAATGACAAAGTTGACTAGAGATGAATTATCAACTGGTGTCTTAGTTGGGATTTCTATTACTAGGAAGAGACACCATGACCACAGCAACTCTTACAAAGGAAAACATTTAACTGGGGGCTCAGTTACAGTTTCAGAGCTTTAGTCCATTATCTTCATGGGTGAAGCATGGCAGCGTGCAGGCAGGCATGGTGCTGGAGAAGGAGCTGAGAGTTCTAGATCTTAATCCACAGGCAACAGGAAGTGAACTGTGTCAGTGACTGTGGTTTGAGCATAGGGGACCTAAAAGCCACCCCCACAGTGACACACCTCCTCCAACAAGGCCACACCTCCTAGTAGTGCCACTTCTTACAGGGGCCATTTTCTTTCAAATACCACAACTGGGGTACTCAGTAGCACTGAGCATGTAAAAAGCCCTGGATTCAAGACCCACCCACAAACACATCTAGTAGCAATCATATACTGCAGCTCCAACTGATATTCGATCTGTTTGTGACACAACAGGGAGTTTTACCTTTGGGATAAAACTGAAGTCTTGAGGATAAGGCTTTTTCAGCCACTGAGTATGGGCCATTGCAGTCACCTAGAACACAGTGGGGGAAGCATCTTCCAATCCCCCACTTTGTGAAGAAAGTCTCTCTTACCTGGGAGCCAGAGATGGGCTGTTCACCAAGGCAGTTGGCATTGTTGGTGAGCTACTCTCAGAGAACAGGTCAGAAGGCCCAGGCTCCAGTCCACCCAGCTTGGCTTCCACCAGCACCAATGCCTATCCCTAGCTTCACCACCAGGGGTCACCTGTAGTCCTTGTTATGACCTCGTTGCACTGGGCTCTGGTGGCCGCCTTTTAGTTTAAGTTGACTCCTTTTGCTTTGATGAAAGACCCTCACAGCAAAGTTCTCTTCACACAGAAAGATGTAGAGTGGGCAATGGTCAAGGCAAGGCCACTCCCCTTCTTCCGTACTCTGCCGTTGGCTTCCACCCAGGCACACCGTGTTTGTTCCCACCAGAGCAGCTTTGCCGAAGATGTTTTCTCTGTATGATGTCCACCTCTTCGAGGAGGTGGCCAATGCAGAGAATCTGCTGCCTGGGAAAGGATGCCATGTCCACTGCCAACTCTGCAAAGTCATTTTCCCATCCATTCTGGAAGTTATCTCTGTGAATTTCCTAGGGGCTCCATCGATCTTATGCAAGACAAGGCCACATTTACATCCTTGGCATGAGCCAGTCTTGATGGCCAGCCTGACCTACCCCACAGTTCTTGGCACACTGATGACTGACCATGGTATGCAGTACTTGGCAATGGTGCCTCATTCTGTTAGCTCTGCGGGTGCCTGCTTGGTAGTTTAATTCGTGAGCTCTCTTTGCTGAATGTCAGGTGATCTAGCTTCAGGTTAGCACAGCTCTCGGAACAGCCCTAAGAGGTTGATCACTGTAGTTTCGCCATATAGGTTGGATGCCAGAACTCAGAGGCTAAACAAATATGTCTGGCTACTCAGCCAGTGAGCAGCAGAACTGGGCAGATCAGATCTGTCCCCTTCAAATCCATTGTGCTTTCCTTCAAGGACGGTATCTGACATCATATCTCGGGGCCAGATCCATTTATTATGACCATGAGTCCCATCACTACTGCCACAGGGCAGCTGTGAGTGACATTTCAGAAAACTGCTGTATAATCGGTTATTCAGGCTCTTCCAGCCCAATCTGCTTATCTGCAGAATGAACAAAGAGGTGAGAAACCCCATCCAAAGATCACAAAAACACATGCTGAGTACACAGTGCAGTGCCCAGCATGTTAACTGCTCAGGAAACTCCAGCAATGTTTACAAGGGGTAATTAGCCACTTAGAAGCTCTCTGAGTCTCCTTGTCTTCCTAGGTGAGTTTAAAGTGAACTGTATGAAGGGATAGTGAAGACCACAAAGAGATAAGAGCACTCAGGCTCACAAGAACCTCCTGTGAAGAGATGGAATTGAATGATGAGGATCTCTGGTGGGTGTGGATGTTGCTAAAATCTTTTCCTAGAGGAGATGTAAAGGAAGTCTACCCTTCCTTCTAAGGTACCAGTGACACACTGAGGTGTGAGTCCACTAGGTTTACTCTGGGAAACCAATGAGTTCCTTAGGCTTATAGAGCAATGGGTAAGGGTATGGGGAGGATCATGGGTGGCCTTGAAATAGCTACACATGAGGATGGTCTGCACACAGTATGAATGATGATTCCCCCATGGTCACATGGATGGGTCGCCCTCCTTAGTCCCTCCTACCTGTACACTCTAGTCTCTCCCTGAGGCTACCTGCAGTTCAGCAAAACTACACACAACTGGCTGGTAGTAGTGGCTAGGTGCTCGGGGGAGGGTCCCAAGACCTTCCTGCCCACTCCTGTGGGGGATACCAGCAGTTATGTTGCTGCACACTCAGCTGTGGTGATCCTTTGTGAGCACACCCGGGTGAACCGCTGTAGATGGTGGCAGTTGGCTTGGAGGCTCGTCCTGTACACAGTGGGTAAAGTCTAGTCCTTTTACAAATGATCATTTGAGGATTTTTGTTTCTGTGGTAAGCCTTTTCCTCCCTCTCATCTGTATATGAAGATCCAATCACTGGAGCATGCCCACAACCTCTTAGACACTTCAAGAACAGCAGCCTTCATTGCCCAGTAGTTTAAGGCAGATCCCTGGTGATTAACAAGAAGAGAAAGCATCACATAGCTGAACGCAGAGTGTAGCATCCAACATCTAGGGCCTGAGTTCTGGCTCCACTAATTACCGGCTGCGTAGCTAATGAAGATTTGCTTAACTTTGCTAAGTCTTAATTTACATTTCTATAAAAGAGGAATAATATTTAATAATACCTGCTTCAAAGTAGGACAAGACCTGGCATGATACGAAATGAGGCCTCAGACACTGAATTTACTACACAGACAGACGGACTGTGGCATAAAGTCTGAGGACCCACTCCAGCCCCGACCAGAGCTTATTCTGTGCTTTCAGGCTGATTCTCACACCACTTCTCTTTTAGAGAAGGAAACAGACCCAGGAAGATTGTCTTATTCAGTATCACTTGGTGGTTGGCATGGGGGCCTAGGCCTGAAGGCCAGCCTCTCTAGTCTGAAGCCTGCCTGTGTGCGGCCATCCCAAGGAATGCCCAGCCAGGGCAGCAGGCTGTGCAAAGGGGAGGCATCTGGAGGTGCTTCCCACTTCAGGGATGCTACGAAACACCACCATGGGAGATGGCGGTGATTGATGAAAGGTCTTCACAACTGTGTGGCTCCCTTGAGCAGCTCAAGGCTAAAAAGCCAGTGTTTGGAGATCTCCTCAGCTCAAGAATCCACCAGACCTGACAGCTCTCTTGTACACAGAGAACAGTGTACAAGAACTCGCAGTAGCTAGGTCGACATTCATAAGACTTACCCAACATGGTGCCAGCTAAAAGCCCAGCATAGATGGGGAGGTGCTCACAAAGTCCCACACCCATTTGCGGAGCTATTGGCCTATGATGGGTCCTAAGAGGCTGACTGTGCTCCAGTAGGTGACTGGAGACCTGTGCACATCCAGGCAATGCTAAGTGACCTCAAGTGGGTTTAAGAAAAACGAAAAAAAGAACACATGAAGATGGGTGGGGGAAGCGGTGGGGGGTAGGGGAGAATCTGAGTGGGGGATGGCAGTAGATTTGATCAAAACACATTATATGCATGTATGAAATTCTCCAACAGTCTGAAAAAAACCCAAACCCTACCAGCCTACTCAGCCCCTCCTGCCCATCCCTGGACAGGGCTCCTCTCCCACACCCCTCCCAGAGTCAGACAGCCTCGCCCGCCCGGGTGTGGCCACCAGCCCTGCTCTGCTGGATATGGTCCATTGTGGGCTAGGAAGCAACAAGGAAGGGTGGGGACTCTGGGACTGGCGACTTTTGGGAAAGCCCAGTGTGGCTGAGGAGCAGTGACCAGAGCTGCAGAGCCCCAAGTTGAAAACCACGCCCTAATTCCCTCTCTCCCCATCTGAGGCCCAGACTCTAAGAAACTACGCCTGTTCTACTGCAGAACTCGGGGTGCACCAGAGCTAGTCAGGGACAGAGGACGGTGTCCTGTGACCACATTTATTTTCCTTTCCACTCTCAGCTGGATAAAAATGCTCTCCAGAGTCTGCATTGTCGCGAGCACAATAGCAGGCCCTGGAGAGGGTTTCCGTATTTATTTGTGCTGTCCCTGCTGCTGCTGCAAACACTAGCCCCCCACCCCACCCCACACATACAGCTCTTCCCATCAGCAAAAAAGAAAATCTGGCTTGGGAACCCCTCCCCCCTAAAATAGGGGCTGTTTCTGCTTGGGCCCAGCAGGGTTAGGGTAGCCCCTCCCACATTTCAATGGGATCTGGTGGCAGCACAGACCCTTCCAGAAGCTTCCAGACCTACCCAGACCTACTAAAACTCCAATTCAAGGGATGGAGGCTAAAGAATCTTAGATGACATCAGCAGGTAACATTATGGAGGGTCTACAGAGTGCTAGCTGCTAACCTGGATCCTCTATGTAGATTATTTCACTTAGTCTGAGAAGGGTAAACCCAGGACTGAAGCATGCTCACTGGCTTGGCAGTGGGATTCTCACCCCCTCCATCTAGAATGAATACCATGTTTGTTTGTTTGTTTGTTTTGCTGTGTCTCACTGTAACTGTGGCTGGTCTGGAGCTTGCTATGTCAAGGCTGGCCTTGAACTTAGAGATTCGCCGGTCTCTGCCTCCTGAGTGCTGGGACTAAAGGCTTGGAGCCTGTCATCTTCAGGCCTCTGCAGCTCTCTGCGATTGCAACAGTCTTAAGCACATCGTTTCCAAAGGGTCGCCAAAAGGATATTGTTTTCAAAGACAAATGCCAGCAAGGCAGAGCCTGGCCATGAGTGACACAGTGTTCTACACTGGACAGAAGCTGGCACAGAACACGCAGGGCCCTCCATTCCTGTCATTGTCCCGAAACATGCGCTGCCTAATGAAGAATTAGGAGTGTTACATCAGATAAAAAGGACTCAGCCAGCACCTCCTGTGCAAAAATAAAAATCCGCTGAGGATCATGAAGCTTAGTTGTAGAGTGCATGACCGGCATGCATGAGGGCCGAGGTTCAATCCCCAGGAGCAGAAAAAATAAATAATTAATTACAATTTAAAAATCGTTATTCTCCTCCCCATGAGGTACTTTACACTGTTGAAACCCAAAACCATAACTGGCCTGGCAGGGATAAAAGTATTCTAAAGAGACACTGGTGTCCCCCATCTGAGAATCAGACTATTGAAACAATAGACCCCAAACACTAAAATTTCTCCAGGAATCCCATGCTGGGAGAAAGAAAAGGCTGAAGCCTGGTGTCAGCAAGAATTGCCTCCATCAGATTGGCTGTGAGCCTGTCAGTATGGCATTTTCTTGATTGCTAATTGATGTACAAGGGCCACTGTGGGTAGTGCCATCCCTGTGCAAGAGGGTCGGGCTGTATGAGAAGGCCACTGTGGGTAGTGCCATACCTGAGCAAGCCGTGGGGAGAAAGCCAATAAGCAGTGTTCCTCCATGGGCTCAGACCCTGCTCCAGCCTCCAGAGCCCCTGTGGTGCATTCCCTCAATGACCAACTGTGACAGAGACGTGGAAGTCAACTTAAACCCTTTCCCCCGAGTCACTTTTGGTTTATTACAGCGATAGAAAGCACACTGGGAAACAGTCTGTGGTGGTTTGAATAGGAATGGACCCATAGGCCCATAGATTTGAATGCTTGGTCATCAGAGAGTTTGAAAGAATTGGGAGGTATGGCCTTGTTAGAAGAAGTGTGTCACTGGAGTGGGCCTTGAGGCTTTAAGAGCCCAACTCAAGCCCAGTGGCTCTCTGTCTTCCTGAAAACTACAGATCCAGATGTAGAACTCTTAGCTCCTTCTCCAGCACCATGTCTGCCTGCACATCACCATGTTCCCTGCCTTGACGATAATGGACTAAACCTCTGAAACTGTAAGCCAGCCCCAATTAAATGTTTTCCTTTATACTTCCTGCCTGGCTACTGGCCAATCAGCATTTTATTTATACAGAGCGATATCCACAGCAGAGGGCTCTCTGGTTTTGCAGGTAGTTCTGGAGTTCTGATTGAACTCACCATGCTGTGCTGCCAGGCTGGGTGGTAGATAGGGTGATATAGTCCACAGCCTCCTTCCCTTTTCTCCAGATGGCAAGTCTGTGGACAGGGTATAAAGCTCATGTTGGGAAGTGGAGAGTTTATCTATTTTTTTTATTATTAATAAGACTCTGGAGTCAAGTTGGATCACACAAGCGGTGGAGAAACAACCAGAGACCTCCTCTCTCTTTCCCTGACCCAAAAAGGTCCACAAATCTTTCCAAGCCCCTCCCTACTACTTCCTGTGTCTCTCTATACGTATCCTAGGTCCTCCAAACCTCTATGGCTAATCCTGGTCAGCTAGTCACTAACTCAGCCCCCTGATTCAAGGTTAAACTTTATTGGCAGTCTCAGAGTGTCGGTACAAAGGAATATCCTGCAACAGGGAAGAAAAGTAAACTCGAGGGAAGTCAGTCCTGCCGATAGTGAGCAGCACTCTGGTTCTGTGTGGATTTTCTTTCCAGTCTCAGGACTCACAGATTATTTCTCTGTCTGTTGCTTCTTTCTGTCTGCCATTTCAAGGTTTTAAAAGTGTATCTTGAAAGCAGTTCAGTTAACCATACACCTCAGGATCGAAGTTTCTGAAGTATAAGACAGAGACACTGCTGTGGTAGACTACACAGTAGAATAGCTTTCTGGGGGCTAGGGCCAGTGGGAGGAGGTCAAAGGTTTAGGAAATGAGATGAGTCACCTTGCACATTTAATGATTTTTTTTAATAACTAGAAATGCTTTTTCCCGCTTGGTATCTAAGGTAGGACACTCAGTATTTAGAAAATAGGAATCCTCAATAAACAAGTCCAGAGCTACTGGAGCATGGCCTTGTTGGCAAGAATGAAATGATGCTGCCACTTTGGAAGAGTCTTTGTTCCTTATGAAGTTAAGCATCACTTATCACATGACCCAGTAATGCCACTCCTAGACATCTGTCCAAATAAAATTAAGACCTCAGTTCACACAAAGCTTGTACATGTATGTTTACATTAATTCTATAATCACAAGAACCAGAAATATCCCAAATGTTCTTCCACTGGGAAGTAACTATGGTTCAG
Source organism: Peromyscus aztecus (assembly GCA_902168405.1). NCBI lineage: Eukaryota > Metazoa > Chordata > Mammalia > Rodentia > Cricetidae > Peromyscus > Peromyscus aztecus. Next base: position 8,551 of record CABHPQ010134915.1, read on the forward strand.
CCTACAATAGAATTTTCTTTCTTTTTTTATTTAAAAAAATTATACAATTTGTTTTGATCATGTTTTCCCCTCCCCAAACTCATCTCAGATCCTTCCCACAGCCCTATCTTCCTCAACATTATGGTATCTTTCTCAAAAAATAAAACACCACAAAAATAAGAATCAAAACAAAACAAAAAAACCAATTAGACAAAATATGCCAAACAAAACAAAACAAAAAGTCCACAAAAAGTACATGGAGTTCATTTTGTGTTGGCCAACTATTCCCGGGTGTGGCGCCTGCTCCGGAGTATAGTTGATATACCCAGTGACACTCCATTGGAGAAAACAGATTATTCCTTTGCTGTGGGTATTAATTGAAAGTAGCTTTTGGTTAGAGGTGGGATCCCAAGTCCACTTCCCCTTCTCAGTGCTCCGACCCCATCCGGCTTGAGCCTGTGCAGGTCTTGTGAGTGCTGCCATAGTCTCTATGGGTTCATATGTACATCTGTCCTTTTTGTCTAGAAGATGCTATTTCCTGTCCATCCTGTCTGGATCTTATGTTTTTTTAAAACTTCTCTTAAGTATAGATTTCCCAACTCTTGAGAGGAAGGATAGGTTTGATGAAGACATCTCATTTGGGACTGAGTGCTCCTAAGCCTCTCACTCTCTGTGCTGGTAAAATGAGATATAACCCAGGAGTAAGAAGGAATGAACTATTGCAGCATCATGCATGTATCTCCAATGCATTCTCTCAAAGGAGAAAAGGCTAAATCAGAAAGGCTGCACACTGCATGATCCTACTGACGACAGAAAACGAAGGCTAGAGAGTCAGAAGACCTCTTGTCCTAGTTGAGGGCTAGAGTTAAAGGGTGAGGTTGACTCTAAAGAGGAACAAGGAAGTGTCAGGGGTGATGAGCTATTCTGTATCTTAATTATAGTGGTGATCACATGAATATATACATATTCCCACACTCACAGTACTGTGGACCACAAAGGATGAATTGGGCTGTGTGTAAATGATGCCTAAATTAAAAAAAAAAGAAGTAAAAAAGAAAAGCAGCTTAAATAAAAAAGCTTATACACCAAGTCTACTGAACTTGGAGCTGGGAGACATTATAATGGAATCCTTATATGTAGCCAACTATCTAGTCTTAAGGAGGCTTACAAACCTTGCTATAAACTAGGCGCTGTGCTCAGCACTTGGGATAAAAGAGTGAACGAACAGACGGTGAACACGTAATCTCCTGAGTACAAACAGCGGTGTAGTTGTGTAAGGATTGGTTCTCGACCATCAGCAATGCCTTCTCTGGGAAATGTTCCTGTTTAAGTGACGACCGGACTGATCTGGCTACAGCACACAGAGAAGCAGAATGGATACTTGTGTGTTTCTGAAACAGGGAAGGTGATGAGACCTTTGGTGTGCAGGAGGGAAGGGACAGATTTGGGGCGGTGAGATCATGAGTTCAATATAACATGAATAAGAGTTAGACCACAGGAAGCAGTGTGGATTGAGGACAAAACTACCCAGAGAACCCATTAGAAACAGAAACGCATTTACACTCAACGTGTGCACGAATGTTCCCAGTCATAGCATCATTACGCCAACATGGAAATGAAATGGGGGAATATCCATGCAACAGATCATATTTAGCATTATAAAAATGTGAAGTGCTGAAGTGTGCTAGGGTATGGATGGACCTTGAAAACATTGCGCTGAGTGAATGAAGCCAGTCATGAAAGATGACGGAATGGAGTGATCTTCTGAAATATTGTGTGATTCCACTTACAGGACATCTCAAAGGTGGGGAAATCTACACAGTCACGTTAGAGGTTGGTTAAGGCCTGGTGGCAGGAACAGGGAGCGTGACATGACTACTGATATATATATATATGTATATATATTATATATAATTTCTAATTTATAATATATATAATATATAATATATAATTTATATATATTTATATATATATAAATACTTCTTATTTAGTGACATGATAGCTACAAAACTGTTGTCGGATTACACATTCTTAGTGGATAAATTATTCTATCTGTCTCAATAAAGTTGCTTTGATGATAAAGAAGAAAAGTCATCCATACAATGGTATTCTTGGTTGTTCTATGGTATTCTTGGTTGTTCTATGTACATTGCTGAAAACTAGACATTGCCCAAACACCCCTTGGTAGGGGAGTGGTTATACAAAGTATAGCCTATCAAAAAGATGGCATCCATCACAATGAAACAATCATCTAGTGACAATAACAATCCATTTGAAAGACATAAACTCTTATTTTCATTGCAATGGGAACAGTTTCTGTGGTGGGGAAGATGTAATGGTGCTGGAGAAAAGTCAAGTCCCAGGAAGCCGGCAGAGGGGGCATCGGAGAACCAGGGCCTTCAACTTCCAGGACTCTAGTAGAAGAGGCTCAGGTGTCTGTGCTTGCTTCTTCCTGGGTGGGGAGAGGCCAGGAAGACTGAGTAAGTGGGGTGTGTACATTCATGGCCAAGGCTAAGAGCATCAAGTTCAGCTCTGTGAGCACAAACAACTCTCTCTAAGCTCTTAGCTTTTCCCTTGTGCTTGCTCAGTCCACCCTGTCCATGACTGAGCCCTACTAAATGTCCATTGCCATTTATGAGTGTTCTGTACGGGGAATGAACTATGTGAGGCATTTTTATACTGTGGCAAAAACCATGGTAACTTCAGATGGGAAGGTTTACCTTCTGGGCTTCTCAAGGGTTTGATGTTCTCCTTTCTCCTTGTCTCACTGTTGGGGGCAGCCTGACCCAGGACATGGGAGGACACTTGTGATAAACATGGTCAGGCCTGAGATCAGGAGGCCACCTCTTGTTCTCAGAGTTTGCTCTGAATGAGTTCCAACAGCGCATGCCATTTTGCCATGCTATGCCAAAACCTGTGGGATCCTTATAACATGTCAAGGAGATCGGTACTGCAATTTGTCACATTTTGATTGTTTCATTAAGGAGGACAGGTGCCCTGTGTTACATGCATCATGAATGATGGGCCTGTGATTTCTAACCCAGATGTTCTGCCTTTACCATCTGAGGCCTCACCTGAATCCAGACCTGAACTCTGCTTGGGAAAACCTTTCTTCTGGCTTCCCTTGATTATCACACCTGGGAGGAGTCCCACCTGTCTGCTAGACCTGATTCCCCCTGTTGGAGTGGTGTGCACACATAAGGTAAGCATGAGTGGGGGAGGCCAAAGTGTCTTTCCCAATTGCTCTCCGCGTTATTTTATTATTTACTTTTACAGATTTATTTACTTTTATTTTGTGTGTACGAGTGTTCTGCTTGCATGTATGTGAGGGCACCAAGCGGCTTGGTGCCTGCAGAGGGGTTTGGATCCTCTGAAACTGGAGTTAAAGACGGTTGTGAGCCATCAGGTGGGAGCTGGGAACCAAACCGTGGTCCACTGCAAGGGCAGTAGGTGCTTCTACCCACCGAGCCAGGCCACTAGTCCTTGTCTCTCCATCTTGCCTTTTGAGAGAGGGTCTCCCACTGAACCTGAAGTTCCCTGATTTGGCTAGACTGGCCAGCCAGAAGAAAGGAAGTCCCTGCCTTCGCAGTGCTGGGGTTCCAGGTGTGTGCTGCTATCCTCAACTTTCCCACGTATTCTGGAGCTCCAGACTCCGGCCTGTGTGCTTGGGTGACGAGGACTTTACCAACCGAGCTGTTTCGAGAGCACCCTAGACCACAGATTCTAACGTGCCCACCACGTTAGTGTCCCTGGCTGTTTGAATGAGGCAATGGCAGTTGAGTGAGACCTGCCTGGGTTCCATGGGGCCACTCAGAGAACAACTGCCCACGTTGAGCGTGCCTGTGGCTGCATTCCCTGAACTATCTGAATGACTGGCTCTTTGTTGTTTCTTTGCTTATGCAAATGCAGTAGTGGGGAAAGTTGCCATTTCTTACTATTTGAGACCTGCTTCTTGGCTTTGAACCCACACCCTGAACCCTTCTGCTCAGATCATCCACAAACATTACTTGAATTATACAGAAGGCTCGCTTTGAGTGACGGAACAGGAGCCCACGCTGTCTGGTTGTAGTGTCTGGTGTCAAATATCCCTCGCTGCCAGGGGCTCCTCTGTGGAAGATCCCATTTATATTCTCCTGGTTGTCTCTGCCAGAAGCAAGTGTGGCTGCCTGAGGCTGTGTCCAACAGGAGGTTAGGAAGGTGCTCTTGGATTCCTTTCTCTACTCACCCCTCCCTGCTCTTGGAAGAAAAACAAACACACCTGAACAAGTTCTTGGTAATGCAGTGTCACAGAAACTCACAGCTTGGTGTAACTCCAGGTTACAATCCTTAAAGACTTTGTTCTAGAATTTTCTAGCATGAAACTTATAGACATTCTAGCGTGGGCCCTGTAAGATGACAAAGTAATGTGCAGCCATCAGCAGGGGGAGAATGGAGCATTTCCTCTTCGGCTAACTAGGGAAAAGGGCAGTTTATACACAACTTGGCTCCCTAAATAGCAGATCAGTCACACTGGCTCACACCCTTGGGAATTTGTCAAAAATGCAAAATCTCTGTCCAATCCCAGACTTGCTGAATTAGGGTCTGCACTCCAGCGTGGTTCCCAGATGATCCCCAGAGTGTGCGTGTGCGTGCTAAGGTTGAGAAGCTCTGGCTTGGTAGGTTACTGTTTCCTAGGCCCCTCCCTCCAGCCCCCATAGGCTGCAAATTCCTTGGAGGGCTCCAGGCAACTTATTATCCAACGAAGTTCCTGGCACTACACTTAGCTGGGGCAGAGGGTGACAGCTGAGAGGTGGTTCATGGCAGCTCAGTGACCAAATAAGGGGCCGATGAATCCAATACACTGCACTCACCAGGGTCCTTGCTAGCAAGATGCTTGTAGGTGAGAGAACCAGGAGCCTGGGTTTCGCCCACCTAAGACGCTATCATAGTCTGTGTTCTATTGCTGTGAAGAGCCACCATGACCATGGCAACTATGATAAAGGAAAACATTTAACTGGGGCTTGTTTCATAACTGTCAAGACAGGGAGCATGGTGGCACAGAGACAAACACAGTACTGGAGAAGGAGCTGAGAGGTCTACCTCCAGATCAGCATCCGGATCAGCAGGCAGCAGGAAGAGAGAGACACTGGGCCTGGCTTGAGCTTTTGAAACCTCAAAACCCACCCCAGTGACACACTTCCTCCAACAAAGTCACACCTACTCCAACAAGGCCATACTTCGTAATCCCTATCCCTAATCCCATGCACTCCCTGATGAGCAAGCATTCAGATACACGAGCCTCTGGGGGCTGTTCCTCTTCCAACCACCTCAGAGCTGTTGGTTCTCAGTGTGTCCTCACATAGGTGGGACGCTTACTTCCTTTGAGCAATCTCAGAATGAAGGCCTCTAACATCTTCGGTGAACTGGGGTGAACTGGGGTGCCAAGACTTTCCATGGATTCACCATGTAGTTATTACAAAGAACCAGGAGGTGGGTCACTCAAGGTCACCCAGCTAGAGAGACAGAAGGAAGAGTTTAAACTAAACTCCAAGCCTGTGTTCCAATGTTTCTCGATGTTTTGTCTATCACTGTTTCCTCTCAGGAGTCATTTTACATATTTGATGCTAATTATGCCCTCATGAAATTTTAATGCCGTATATACATTGTAAATAACTTAAAGATACTCTAGTTAGATAAATATGTATGTATTCATATACGGTAATACTTTATTACCTTTCCTCAAGATCCATTATTTTTAAAGACAGGATGTCACTATGTAGCCCAAGCTAGCCTTGAAATCAAGATCCTCCTGCCTCAGCCTCCCGAGTGCTGGGATTACCAGCATGCACCACCATGCCCAGCACAAGATTCAGTTTCTGTTCTCTTGGAGACACAATCGCTTTGTGAAGAAGCTCACCTGTTTATCCCCTCACTCCACAAATGACCTGTGTGTGCTTGCCATGTGGTGGGCAAGTGAAGACCCTGGTATTAGGGACTCTAGAATGGCTGCCTCTAAGCAGAACAGGAATTGTAGACTTGGCCAGATATGGCATCTTTCCCAGTCTTGGAGGAGAGAGTTAGGACCCTGGTAATCATTGGTGCGGAACTCAGCCTTGGTTCAGCTGTTGCTGCTCATGTGCCTCTGGAAACTCTCTTTCCCACCTTGTACAAGGTGTGAGCTAACTTGCACTTTTGCAAAGGACACATGCTGAGAGTGTAAGTGCAGGCAGTGGTGAGCAGTGAGCAGTGCACAGGCCTTCTAGAGAAGCATCTTAGTGCAGGACTGCAAGGACACTTACCCTGCACCCCCCCAGTCCCCTCCACCCAACTCCTCTCTGCTCCTCCAAGGGGGCTCCATGGTAAGAAGGTTTCATACTGGCCCATCACTTTTTTTAATTTTTTTTTGGATTTGAATAACATTTTTTTTGTAAGATTTGGGCCAGTTGGTAAAGTAGAGTCTTCCCAAATTCCACTTCTCAGCCCGTCAATGACTTTAGGGGACAGTTGACTTGAAATTCCACCCCGTTCATGAATCTACACATGGGAAATGGGGTCTAGAAAGAGTTTACCCAGGAGCTGGGAGAAGCAGGAGCCAGGTCCAGGCCTGAGTACTAGGAGAGTGGTGTTCTGAAATCCCACAGTGAGATACTTGGAAGCTTCGCCATGCTAAAGGAACTGCTGTACTGGCCTGCCTTGGCATGCAGGCATCCCCAAGAGGCCTGGGTGTGCCACACTGGGCTGGCAGCAGGCACTGAGGGAAACCCCTGCTGTGGAGAAGTGGATGAGTCAGTGTGAGGGCTGCAGGCTTGTGGCAAAACTGTGAGCCAACAACAGACCTGCAAACCCAACTGTCAGAGCCTCTGTGAGTTTCTGTTCCCATGGCCCCACGGCCTGCTTGGAGGAGTAGAACTAAGTGACGGCCTTACTTTCTGCCATTAAATGAGAAATGAATCTTGACTGAGCCTGTCAGAGTATCAAGGCCTCTCCATCTTCAATCTCTTCAGAAGTGCTGGGAAGCTTTGAGGGAAAGAAAAGGTTGTGGGCAGAGTCTGGAAGGGTCAGAACAGGAGGAGCAGGAGGAGGAGCAGGAGGAGGAGGAGGAGGAGGAGGAGGAGGAGGAGGAGGGGGAGGAGGAGGAGGAGGAGGAGGAGGAGGAGGAGGAGGAGGAGCAGGAGGAGGAGCAGGAGGAGGAGGAGGAGCAGGAGGAGCAGCCACAGTGGCAGCCACACAGAAGAAGTAAATCCGCGAGGAATCCTTGAACAGGCACTACATAGTTTCTGGGCTCTCACACCCTTAAAGTCGTGTTTCATGGGTGGATCTGTCATTGGTCTCAAGTTTCCAAACAGCTCTGAAATTTCTCCCAGTGTGGAAATCACAGCAGAGAATGGGAAATCAGGAGCCTAAGGTGGGTGGGGCAAGTGCTGGGCAACAACAAAACGGACAGACACACAGAGAGAAACCCCTGCTGTGGAACTGGAGAACTTCTGGTTTGGGTGGCTGAGTCCTGAAGAATTTGTCCTCCCCACTCCTCAGCTCAAGGTGCTGGGGAGAAGGCCCAGCAGAGACTCCTGCTCACTAAATGGAGTAGCTGTGTGCTGGACGGTGGTCAGTTTTGATCTCTTTTGGGACATGCAGGTGGCATCTCAGAATCCAAAGTTTAGAATAGTTCACAAAAGCATTCTTAGCAGAGTAGGAACAGATGGATGAGGCCCACCTGGTACCCTGAGAGCTGCTAGAGGAGGGTGCAGCTGTGTGCATGGAGTCAGGACAGGAAACTATAACGAGAAATCCACGGAGTGTGCTTAAAGGGCAAAGGGATTTATTAAGAAAGGAAAACTCACAAGACAGAACAGAGGAACTGTCGCAGGGTCCTGGAAAATGTGAGGCAAGATCCCACGCTGTTCTTCTGCACCTGAGACTGTCCCAGCGTCCAAGTCCCACGAGGGAGTGAAGAGAGAGTGTCAACGTGCATCTGAGGTCTTAAGGGTCACTGCAAGGCCACACCCCAGGGGCATGTACTCCAATGTCACAGGCAGGTAGAGCAGTTACCTGCTGCATCTCTAGGGGCAATGCTTCAAGGTCACAGACAGAACAGTACCCACTACAGGAAACCCTGCCCTTCTGCATGGCTCCAGCTTGGGAGTGATGGTGAGGCAAGGCACTCAGCTCTGGGCTGTGAGCCCCGGACCCACACTGTAACCGGAGCAAAACCACTCATTCTTGGTGTGAGGGGGAATAGAGGTGCCCTCCAACCACCGCTCCCCAAACCGACATCAGAAGCTCTTGGATCCTGCACAGCCTAGGCCTGTGGTTTTGTTTACTTCATGCAGCATCATAAGGGAATTAGTAAACACCAAATGCTATATTTACAAAAATGAAGTCGTTATAGAGCAGATGTTGTTTTTTGAACTGAAGGTTTTTAGAGGTAGAACCGGAAGCCCCCACACTCACCCAAGTTCCTTGGTCTGCGATCCTCAGCTGTGTCAGTCAAGGAAAAGTGGAGGGGCATCACCAGGAGGCCCACAGGCTGGCTCTGAAATGATCTTTCTTTTCTCATGCAGTCACCAAACTCACAGGATGCTGGGAGTCCTTCCTCCAGCGTCTCCCCTCCCCTCCCCCTTTCTTCCTCTCAGGCTTTGCTTGTTTTCTATGAATCAAATATTTATTTGTTTATCTTAGAGTGCTTTAGACATCCTGGCTCAGAGGCTTCATCTGTTATGTGTCTATTGCACACTTCTAACCTCCAACCCAGGCCTCGGTTTCTTAAAATGTAATGTAAGATGTGGACCCAGCCAGTGTTCCTCACAGTGGAACATAAAGAATGCTGCTGTACCAACCATCCAGATTCATGGAACATTCATGTGTTATCTTATTAACGGCAGAGTCTTGAATAAGGGATGGCACGTGTGAGTTGTGGGTCAGTGTGCATGGAGCTCAGAGGATAGCCTTGCCTGTCAGTCCAGCCTGCCACCTTGCTGGAGACAGGGTCTCTGTTGCTTGCCTCTTCTTGTGCCACAATGTCTGGCCCTCCAGCTTCTGGGGACTCTCACATCGTCCCTCCCGTGGTAGAAGCACGGTGATTTCAGATGTGTACCCCTGTGCCTGCATTTACACGGGTTCTGAGGACCTGAGCTCAAGACCTCACACTTGAGCAGTAACTGTCTCAGTCACTGATCCGTCTCCCAAGTCTAGTGAAAACAATTAAAAAATCCATTTGTTCTTCTAAGTCTTGGTTCAAAGGCCACATCCTCCAAGAAGCCTCTACCCATCCCACCCAGGGTCCCACCAGACCTCGTACCTTCCTGTCTCACTCAATTGAGCCAGCAAAGACATTCTGTGGGTTTCATTTTTTCTTTTATAGGGAAAAAAAAACCCTAAATAACCATTCATTAATTCATTGTTCCTGTTTGTATATGAACTGCCACCCCAAATCCAGCACTGGTGTACTGAGGACCTGGTCCCCCCCACTGGTGCAGTCAGTACGACAAGTGATTGGATCATGAAGGTTCTGACTTAATCAGTGGATTAGCACCCTCTTTCCCGGTCATAACATGATGGCGTTCCTGGGAGGTGGTGGAAAGGAAGAGGAGGGGCCTCCTCGGAGGAAATGGGTCCAAGGGCACTGATATACACACCTTGTCCTGGTCCCCTTCCTTGTCTCTCTCTGCTTCCCAGGTGCAACAAGATCAGTAGCTCTACCCCAGCGCACCCTCCAGCTCTGATGCTTCACTGACACAGTGGAGCCAGCCACATGGACTGTCATCCCCAAAACTGCGAGTCAAAGAAGTCTTTCCTCCTTTCAATCGTTTCCTTGGGTGTTTGTCAAACTAGCATTTTCATCCAATGGTGTGATTGGAGTATGTGCTGGGAGCCATGTTAAACACAGCGGCCGGGGGTGGGGGTGGGGTGGGGGGAGTGGCCCGGAGAGATGGCCCAGTGCTTAAAAGTGCCCGCTGCTCCTGCAGACCCCCAGCACTGTGCCAGGGGCTCACAACAGCCTGTAACTCCAGCTTCAGGGGATCAGAACCCTCCCTCTGGCCTCCAGTGGACATGAACACCCACATACACATAAATAAAAGGGTAAAATATCTTCTTAAAGTGTGGGAGAGTGTATGGTAAGCAGGGTCAGCCTTTTTGAAAGGACCATAGAGGAGGACTGGGTTGAGCAGAGAGTGAGCACAGAGAAGCAGGGACTCCTCAGAAAGGGGGGATTTTAAATTTTTCATTTATCCTTTTAAGTTTGTTATGTGTACGGTTGCTTTGCCTACATGTATATCTGTGTACCATGTGCATGCAGTGCCTGCAGGAGCCAGAAGAGGGCGTCAGATCCCCTAGAGTTGGAGTTACAGATGGTTTTGAGCTGCCATGTGGGTGCTGGGAATTGAACCTGGCACTCTGAAGGGGCAGCCAGTGCTCTTAATTGCTGATCCATCTCTCCAGCCCCAAGAGGGGCGGCTTTCCGAGCTGCTGTGAGAGGATGAGTAGAGATGAAGTTAAGAACAAGGACAGTGACAAGTCATGGCTATGATGCAGCCTCTACCATGGCAAGTTACTAACGTCTGCATTGAAAATAGAGAGGAAGTAATGTGTGCCTCTGGGGGTTTTGTGCACATACCGAGGATAAGGTTTGTAAAGCAATACCTTCCACTGGACACATCCTCCTGGGTCCCTCAGCTGGAGAAGCCCCTCTGTGGTTTGAAAAAAATACTCCTGGCTGTGTATGGTGGAGGCAGAGGCAAGAGAATCAGGAGTTAGGGCCATCCTTGGCTACAGGGTAAGTACAAGACCAGCCTGGTTCCTTGAGACTCTGTCTCAAACACAAGACAATAACACGTCTCTGCTGCTAATATGGCTTAGGACTTACCACAGTATTCCCTCACTTGTGGTTTCATTTTTAACAGTTTTATTTTTCTCTGGTCCATTGGGATCTAAAAATATTACATGAATAATTCTAGAAATATATAATTCATAGTTTTGAAACATCAGGCCATTCTGAGTAGTATGATGTTCTTGTGGTAAGACTCTGTCCCACTCAGCACCTGTATTGTTTTTGTTTTTGTTTTTCTTTTCTGGTGTGTCCATGGAGAATATGCTACCCTCCATAGCTGGCTTGGTTAGCACACTGAATACCAGTGGTGCTTGATATGGGGTTCAGCGCTGTTCTTGGTTTCAGGTGTCTGACAGAAACTCAGTGACTTTCCCTTTGTGGAAGTGCCAAGGGTGGAGATTAAACTGTGCCCAGGCGAGCACAAGGAGGGCTGTCTGAAATTCCTGCTGGGGATTCCTGCCATTTCAGTTTTGTTCTGGAACACGGTTGTGAATTAGTTTTAGATCAACTTGAACTACATTTCCAACTGTGTGTGTGTGTGTGTGTGTGTGTGTGTGTGTGTGTAGAGGATTTGGGGAAGAAATAACCAGTTTAGAGATGAGCCGGGGTTAAGGATGAGGGAGCTTTGCTGTCCTGGAAGCCGGAACCATGCTTTCTTGAAAGGCAGAAAGAGACAGTATCAGGATACTGGGGAAAACACTGTCCAGTTAATGTCACAGGAAAGCCTGAACTAAAGAGAATGAGAACAGGATTTGGAATCAGGAAACCCGGGTTTTGCTTGGTTTATGTCCTAGGTCTGAGAGACTCTGGGCAAGTCTCCTCACTTCTTCCTGCTCTCATTTGTAGAGAGGAGACCCTTTAACCCTAGGGATATCAGCCCACACCAGGTCTTCTTCACCCTCCCGTGAGGTTAGCTAAATAGGCCCCGCTAAGTTGAGTCTGGACCTGCTCACCTGATTTCAGCAGGCCGGGAGAGGTCTGGCCAAAAGTGACCAGTGACCACAGACTTGAGGCTTCAAAGAAAATCCAGGGCTCCCCTGAGAATGGTCTCCAGCCACCATAGAACAGAGTGTGTGTGCCATGCTGGGAAGGAGGAGAATACCACGGGCCCGGACACCCTCCGCTTGACCCTGTTCAAGGCCCACTGTGCATGCCAGCTGAACACCATTTCCTGCCCAGATTCCCTGGGACACCATTCTTACTACCAACTCCGTGTGTGTGTGTGTGTGTGTGTGTGTGTGTGTGTGTGTGTGTTCATGTGCATGTGGCATGTGGAGGTCTTGGACCTACACACATAAAACTTGGAAGTAGGCAGCCCTGGTGTTCCTCCCTTTGTAGTGCTTTTCAAGCCATGTGACTTTGGGCTAGTTCCCCCCACCTCCTTAAAACTTGTTTCTTCTCCTCCAGGAGGGAGACAGTGACCTGTTATCACAGGGTGAGTGGGCAAACTGAAAGGCCGAGGCTTTGCAGCCCTGAGCAAGGCTCCAGGCTGCCGAGGCGGGCTCTGCCCATGTGAGCTGCTGCTATAACTAGGAAAAGTTATTTGTGCAGATGGCTGGGACAAGAGGTTTGTCGCTCCAAGGAAGCATGAAGAATTTGCTCAGAAAACAACAAACCTTCCCCCAAGTGTTTCTTCCAGGAAGTTGGGAATTTTGTCAAAAAACCAAGCATCCAGCACATAGCACGTTTTAAAAAGCGAAAACCCAAACGTTTAAAGGAAAGTGTGGATCTTTTGGGAGGATTTAGGAGTGTGGAAGGACTGGATGGAAATGGCTCCTCGGTGGAGGCGATGCAGAGTCGAGAATCAAACTCATGTACCTCAGGACAGGTGCCATCTTTTCAGGAAGTCCAAGCTTATTGAGGAGGCTCCAAACACTCTTGTCCTCCCCAGGAAAGCCTCGGCTACAGACGCCCCCAAAACCTGGGAGCAGGGAGCAGGCTGCAGGTAGACGTTTTCCTGTGCCCCAAGGTATGAGCGATCCACAGGTGCCAGGCCAGGAGTACCGAGATCGGGCGCCAGTGAGGGCTCCGCTTCTGTGCTCAAGTGGCGCATCCTGGAGGGAGCTGGACATGAGCGCACTGGCTCGAGGGGTCAAGCAGGAGGCGCTCTACGTCCGTCTCCACCTCCTCGCTGGCCCTCAGTCTCCTCCTCCCGGCATTGGGTTCGCAGTCCCCCGCACTTGAGAAAACAGATCTCGGTGGAGACCTACGGGAGCTCTCTGTTCCCGGAGCCTCCTCCAAACTTTGAGGACGTCCCAGTCTCTCTCCTTCGCGCCACCGCCCTCAGGCCAACTTGGAGGAAGTGATCTGCGGCCGGGGCGGGGAGCCCAGTGCGGGGTGCGCGAAGACGCGAGCGCCAACTGTCCGGACCGGCTGCGGATCCCTGGCGCTGTCGAGGGTGACTCGCCCGGGTGGAGACCGGATCGGAGGGCTGGGGGCGCGGCGGCCACTCCAGGAGGTCGGGCGGCGAGCGTGACCTCACTGGGAGGGGCCAGCGCGCAGCCGGGGCTCGGAACCCAGCGCGGAGAGCGGCACGCGGAGCGATCGCAGCACAGAGAGCACACCGTGGCCGGGATGGAGCGCTACAAAGGTGAGGGCGCCGGGCGCACCTCCTTGTTCCGGGGAAAGAGGGCGGGGGCTTGTTGCCTGGACTCAGGTGACCAGAATGGGCTGTCTACACTGAAAGGACCGCAGCCCAAGAAGGGGTGACCGAGGCTCCGCGGGCCGGGCGGTGGGCTCCTAGGCTTAGAATACGGTCCGCGCGCCCTTTGATCTTCCTGGGCGCCTGGGGTCTCTACCTGGAGGTCAAGGTGAGGCTTCTCACCTGTTGGAGAATCGAGGATGTGTCCGGAGTCATCCCGTCATCCCTTTAGTTTGAGGAAAAGATGTCTACAGTCGAGGGGGCCCAAATAAGGTCTAAACAATGAGGGGCTCCTGGGGGCAGAAGGGCGAGTTGTGGGGTCCTTTACCTTGCTGAGGGGGCTTCTTGCAGATTCCTGGATAAGCTTTGTCGGGTGGTAAGGAAAGCTCCTGATGTGGTGGGGTGGCCTGCTGTTCTGTTCTTGGCTAGGTCCGACTCTCCACCACTTTGGTAACAGTGCCTCTCCCAGCCCTTTGCGGACCCTGCACCCCCAAGCTGTATGAAGTGTGGGTTAGGAGCCCAGGGGGCTGCCCAGCAGGTGGAGCGCCTGTAGGCGTCCTGGCAGCTGAGCGAGCTTGAATTTGGCTCTGGCCAGGGATCTTGGCCAAACCCTGGTGGGCGGGCGGCCCGGATATGCCCGAAGGGTTTTGGAGCCCCGGGGCTGGAGTCCAGAAGCCTTGGATAGTAGGTCCTTTGAAAGCGGGTTCAAGGTGCTGTCCCTGAAGCGGATATTTCGGTGCGCCCCCACATG
>CABHPQ010134918.1:0-27317 GCA_902168405.1 Peromyscus aztecus
AAAAAAAAAAAAAAAAAAAAGAAACACATTCGACAAGAGAAAATAAAACATCTTATGATAAAACGTATCCAACGAACGACTTTTTATGATGACCCATTGTGTGTGTTTGTAGATGGTGCTTGCAGTGAGTACTGATCATTATTAGCATGTCTGGGGAATGGATAGCAATCGATTACCAGTTCCTTGCTTTTGCTTTACATTGTCATAGAATTGTTTATTCAACTGTATTAGGAAGGGAGAGTAGGGTAACAAAGAGATGATAAGGTTTTAGGCCAACAATCTGTCATGGAGTAGCCTCGGGCAAACCACTTAAACTCTGTAAAACTCAAACTAGGCTCCCTCAAACTTAAGAAATAGATTAATGATACATCTTGAAGCATTTCAGAAAAAAAAAATCTACCCCAATGCCTGGAATATAAATTCCAGTGAGAACTTTATTTTTCTTTGTTCTGAATGAATTCATGTTGACTTCAGAGTTGTGTTCTGATAACATCTCTGGTTTCACTGTGTAACCTTGGGTAAGTCACTTTCTGTAACTGATTGTGCTTGAGTGTTAAATGCAATGCTAAAGTCTGATTCCAAGCTGTGACTTCCATTCTAAACGATAAATGGGATGAAATTTCAAATTTAGTAACGGTAATATAATCATTACCTAGAGGGTAACTAATTCACTGCAAGCCAAACTGACTTCCAAGTGGTCCATAGGATAGTTATGCCACTCTGCTGTGAGTGACATAATAATAATAATAAAAGGAAATATGAAAAACACACATTTGAGGATGAAATCGTACTGACAAATCTGCCACATGCTTATCACTTAACAATCTATGGTCATATTGAATCTGTAAACTGTCAAAAAGGAATCCACATTCTGAGGAGTCTAGGTTACAAATTTAGAACTGTGAGTTGCAGCTAATCTAATTAAAGAAATCCAGTAAAGACAAACTTTCTGTGTTAATCACTACTGTTTCTGGAGTCCTGTGCTTGAGGTCATTTTCTAAGCAAAACATCCAGAGCCAATAATTACAAGGCTATTTCCATATTGGTGTAGGAGGGAAAGTTTCTAATTGCTTCAGTACCGCTAGAGTTACTTCGACATGTCTTGCGAACTTATTTTGTCCCCGCTGCATAAAATCATACTAAACTTCAAAGTAACGGAAAATTCCAAGTCCTTCTCTGAGGGGCAGAGATCCTTTGTGTTAACTGGGTGACCCTTTGCTCTTTAAGGTCCCAAATGGAAGTCTTTTGTGACTCAGTGAAGGGTGCGCTTCCCTTCATTGATGTTGTTTACATCGCTGGGTTAGGCAAGCCAGAAAAAAAAAAAAAAAAAATACAAGCATGAAAGAGTCCATTTCCTGACAACATGGAAGGACTGATAAGTCCAAGGAATCTGTGTTGGGCAGAAAATTCTCCAAGGGGTCCTGTAAAAGACAGAGGGAAGGAAGAAGGAAGAAAGCAGAGGACATTTAAGTAAAGATGCGGATTTATGTCAGAGAAAGGATTCTCTTTGAATGGGACAAGGGATTGCCTGGGGGATTTCCTGTCCAGCCCTTTATTGCCAGGGTCTTTGTGTACGGCCTGATGCCGCGGGCTCCCCATTGGGCAGTTCCCTAGGGAGAGCAGCAGCGAACGCTTACAGTCTCTCTGGAGCTCAGGAGCTCACTTTTCTCAGTATCTCTTTCAGGTTGGCAGGAGCCTGGAGCCTGACACCTCTTCAGATGGGACAGGCAAGCTCTGTGGGCGCATAAACACATTATAAGCAAGTTCTTGGCTGATTTTATAGAGTCCCGTCCGCTCCTAGGAACTGACCATACTTAATTGCTCCGTGCTTGCCTGCCCCACCAGAGCTTGGGGACTCCTTTCCCCTAATTCAGAAGTAGCAGCACAGGGCGGGGAAGGGGGTGGGGGTAGGGAGGGTGGGAAGGCAGTTGTTTGAGAGCACACAGCGAGATGGCACAGCGTCGCTGAATGAGGAGCGAGGCTTTCCCCCCCAGCCGATTGGTACTCCTCGTCAGGAAGAACCGCTGAGAGGTGGGAGTGCCTGGCGAGGGAGGCAGGCGGTCCCCACGGTGGGCGCTGGGAGCTCCTTTCCGCCCCTCCGCCTGTTTCCAAGCCTGGGCTCTTTGGAGTGGCTGAAGCTGCGGAGCGCTTCTGGAGCCTGTGAATGAACCCTCCTCCTCTCCCTCCTCCTTCTCGCCGAGTCTCCTCCTCGGCGCTGACGGTACAGTGATATAATGACGATGGGTGTCACAACCCGCATTTGAACTTGCAGGCGAGCTGCCCCGAGCCTTTCTGGGGGAAGAACTCAAGGCGCGCGGGTGCAGCAGCCGCGAGCATTGGGTGCTGTGGACAGGCGCTGGGACCGGGATCTGCGGCGAGCGGCGCATCCTCCCTCACCTCCAGCTCTGTCCCGCACTCGCCACATCCTTCCCCAGGCCACCGCGCCTCCTATGTGATCTGCCGGGGCTACGCGGAGCCCATCCTCACAGCTCAGCAGTGAATTCCCCCACAAACTGCAGCTAGCCGCCTTTCAAGGTAATCACGTTTCTTTTGTTCCCCATGTAAAAGAAAGGGGGTAAAACTTGTTGGGAAAAGAAAACCCGCCGAGCTCAGTGGGAGGGAAAAAGAGGGACATTGCAATTGGAAGAGGGCTTTAATTAAAGCCAAGAGGGCTAGCAGTAAGGCGAAGTTAAGAAAATGTGCGCACTTTAAAACATGCAGGTAACTTTGAAGAGGCTTGTTGGAGAGGAATTCAGACAGACCTTGGTGCTGAAAAAAGATCTAGACAAAGAAGCCCGGGGTGGGGTAGAGGAAAAGGACGAACGGAATAGGGGGACGGGATTTTGTAGAGAAATCCTGGAAAAGTCATGCTATCTTGAGTTGGAAGAATGGGAGGGACTTCTCACACCTTGATATTTTTGTTGTCTTTAAACTGATTGAGGCAAAAGTTTGAATGGGGAGTCCCCAAACTTGCCCAAATACAGGTCCCTGAAACCACCTTAGGGCAGACCACCTGGTTTCCTGGCTCCTGGTGTGTGGTCAGTATCTCTGGTTCCTGGAAAGCCACCCCTGGGCAGCTCCCGACCAGGCAGCGGGGTACTTTAGCTACCTAGGACCTGAGCGGACATGACCCCCCCACCCCAAGCCCCCGCGCAGGCAATATGGAAAGCTTTCTGGCAAGGGTTGGGCAGGGTACTGGGGTTACGTTTCTTTGATGACTTGGGGGCTGTCAAAGCTCCCTCACGTTGCCCCTGTGTTCTTTTGTCCTGCGTGTGGTGAGCCGGAGCCAGTGGTTGGGGGTGGGGTTGTTGGAACACCGTAGAGGTCTGGGAGGCTCCTGGGCGGGAAAGCTTCCCCCGAACCAGCGAGATGTGC
Source organism: Peromyscus aztecus (assembly GCA_902168405.1). NCBI lineage: Eukaryota > Metazoa > Chordata > Mammalia > Rodentia > Cricetidae > Peromyscus > Peromyscus aztecus. Next base: position 3,376 of record CABHPQ010134918.1, read on the forward strand.
AGTATTTTTCGCCCTCGCCTTGGAAAGCGAAATGGGGACTTGCCGCCCTCATCTTTCGCAGCAAACCAGGACCCAGAGGGCTCTCCAGACAAAGGTGGCACGGAGACCCGAGTTAGGCACCAATTGGTCCAGACTTCTTGTCTGGATTACAGAAGTCCTCTGTTGCCTTCTGTATCTTCACCCGCTCTCATGTCTGCACTTCAGTTGGGCAACTTTACCGGCTGGTAGAGTGGTTGCGGACCGAGAGCGCGTGCCGGGAGTCCCCGGGGACGCCCCGGCCGACAGAGTCCCCTGGCCCCGAGTAGGCGTGGGCATCGCAGAGACTTCTCTGGTGCCTGCAGACCCGGGACATCCCGGTTGTCCCGGCTTGTTCTCTGTGTCAATGGGCGTGGAGCGGGCAGAGGGTTAGACAGAAGAAACAGGGGTAAGAAAATAATGTCATAGCCTGAACTATTTACTCTCGGATCCAACTACGGACGCCTCCGCACGTCCTGCGTGTTCTTGGGATCCTGCGGAAAGGGGAAGAAATGCACCCCACCCCCCGCCAGGCTACAGTGCTGTAACCGCCTCGAGGACAGCCTGCAGTGGAGTCTCGCTATCTGTGTCCCCTCATCTTTGTGTCTCCTCCTCTGTCTCCATCTTCTCTGCCTTCTCTCGCTCCTCTCTGCCTCCTCTCCGCTCTTGCGTCCCCTCCCCCATGGCTGACAAATGAATGGCTGGTGTGAAATCCCTTCCTTCTCTGTCCAAGGAGGCAGGCCCAGAGGGAGGAGCAAGGGGGGCGGTGCGCTCTTTAAGATCTGCTTGCAGTGGGGTGTTTCGGACTAGCAGAACCCAGATGTCTAGGAATGGGGAGTTTTGTCGTAGGCGTGAGCTCCCCCTGATGGAGAAATTCAGCATAAGCGGAGAAAAAGAAGGCCAGTAAACCGCTTTCCCATCCTTGGGTTCAAACAGAGAAGATCCCGGTTTAATGGTCAGTTTTCCACTTCAGAATCTGGGACGTGAATCTTGGGGTTTGGAGGAGATGCAGAGAAAGGAAATTGGCCGTCCGGAGAGCAGGGGCTCCTTTTCTTTAGACCTCCTGGCTTCCCGCGGCGCTCTGGGCGGCGCCTGCAGCTGGGTGGACTAACACACAAGTCTGGCAACTGAGCCAGGTTTGAGGTTTCTTGACATGCAATTTACTCATCTTTGAGAAAAGTGATAGAGGTACTTGCTTTGGCAAATTTAGCTAAGGTCCTTGAACACAGTGCTAGGACCCTGCTCCAGGCTATTGCAAAAGCATGCCCCTCTCATCCAACTTAATTTCCTCCACACCGGTGCAGGCGTTGCACGTGGAAACTGGGGAGGAGGCGTCTAGGGGCAAAGGAAAGGAGTGGAAAAGATAGGGAAGGATTGGGGACAATGAAACAGATGAATGCAAATAGCCAGGAGCCGCAAGGAGTCATTTCGAAATATTGACCTCAATTTCGTACCCATTATGTTCAAGGAGATAGAGATAACTAGCGCGTCTCTGCCTGGTGCTGGCCTGGGAAGGAACTACCTAAAGCAGAGGTGGTCCCGCCCCGCCTACCCGAGCTCATCTTGCTTTTGGGGAGGGACCCTGCTAGGCACTCCCTTCTGCGGCGGGGGGTTCGCCATCCGCCACGTGGGCTGGAGCTTCAGCTAAGGGCGCGAGACGGGTGTGACTTCCTGGGCTCCGAGACAGCTGCACAGCTGCTCCGGCGATCCGCTCAGCCTAGGTCTCCAGCGGCTGCGGCCAACTGGGGCGGGACTGGGCTGGCCCCGGGTGGGGCCTTGGCTGGCTTGCCTCCTACAGCTCCCAAGGCTCGCTGGAGCTGGAGCGCAACCAGCTTCTACTCAGATGGCACTAAACGCTCCTAAATAAAAAGCCTTTAAAATACTATTTTTTCCCTCCTGCTTCTTGGGAGTGATATGCACTGTTCAGGGTTTTTGCTTTAAAAGGAGAAATGAAGATTTACTCGTAGTCAACTCTTGGCACGAAAATGAGACAAGTTTGTGATTGCTTCTTGCACTCGTTTTTAAATACATTCCCATTTGCCTAAAGACCACGTTTAGCCAGCGACAAAATTAATGCTGGTGTAACTGGGTATCAACCAGGACCCTTAGAGTGGGCGGGGGTAGGTGTCTCCCACAAGTTGGCCAAATGGCTGATAAAAGATCTAGGGCAGGGGAGGGGGTGCGGTGGGTGTGGCGATGTAGACTGGACACTGCTACTGCGATTTTCACTTTAAATTCTCCAGCTTCTAATTCGGAAGAGCTAGGATTTAATGGTTCCCCCTCTCACCTTAAATTCTGTTTATAATTGGTCCATTATCGGTTTTGTTTCCCTTTAAAAGCTATGGCCTAAATTGTGTTGAATACTGCTTGGCAACTGTGTTGAACTCAGGAAATATTCACATAAAATCCTAAAATGGAATATTTTGAACTTAATAGGGAAACAATGGGAGCATCAGATAGTTTTCTGAGGTAGAGTAGGTTCCCATTGTACAAGCAATGTGTGTGTGTGTGGGGGGGCGTCTCAAAGGATCTGAGATCTAGTTCTGAGCACAAAGTAAGAAAGGGCTATTTGACAAATTGCATCTGCATGTCCCCACTAATGCTGCAAAGGTTTCCAATGGATTCCGAAGCAATTGAGCAATTACTTCCTCCAGCAGGAAGTCCACAGTCCTTAATCTTCTTCTGGGCGGTGGAAAGAGGGATGGATTCAAGAGCATCACTTAGAATTTATGTAAGAGTTCAAAGTTTGGTTTTTCTTGGTGGTTTAAAATTAAGCCTGTTCATAAGTCTTATTTCTTTCTTTAAAAAAAAAAGGAAAAGAATTTCCTTGGGTTTATGGGTGTTTATAATCAGCCCCCTCCCTCCTTTGCTTTTGTAAATTGCAGGGGAATCCCTCTGCTATTCCAAGCTGCCTCCATCTATTTCGGAGTAACTTTCTGTTTGGAAAGGATATAAAAAGTTAACTCAAAGCTGAGTCTGATTAATGTGGGTGATGCACCCATTGTTCGTCTCTCCTCACGGGACCATGTTTAAACACTCTCGGGTTAATGATTGGTCTGTAATGGGGCATCCTGGAGCCCCTGAAAGCACAAAGACCAGCTGACTCTTCCACAATCATATACTTAATCTGGGTCTTTTTCCTGGTGGAGTTTAAACATTTTTGTTGACTTTACTCTTGAACAAACACCCATAGACTCTACATTTTAGATGGGCTATAGCTCTGCGAGGGTCAGAACTTCTTGGGGCTTTGTGGCAAAAGAATGAGCGCCTACAGTAGGTGGATTTTTAAAAATTTCCCCACCCACCTAGAGAAATCAGTAAGGAGACAGACAAACACCCATTGTTGGAGGTTACTTGCCCTGGTGTGGAAAAATATGCTGCCCATTGCATACGTTTGGAGTCAGAACAAGGGAGAGTAAAGACACGGCTTGACCAAGTTCCATTTGGATTAGTGAAGGTTTGTCAGTTTCTCCTTATAATCTAGACTTGGTAGATATAAAAATGCATCTAGGACACAAAATCAAATCTGATGTAAAGTTCTTAGAATTGGATGTGACAGGGTGGTTTTCTTTCAGGGGTCAGTACATAAGATCTTTATTAAAAGTGTGTTAATTACATACCTAGACTCGTTTGATCGACCTGTTACATATAGAAGGGTACAAATATATACTGCTTGCCAGAAATTACCTATTTTCAGCACCTGAGGGATCCTCAGTGGTGAAGTGTGTGCAACAGTGTGCACTTTTCTAGCAGAGGACTGGAGCGGGGTTTCCTGTCAGGCTGCTCACAATCACTTTTAACTCCAGGCACCTGTACGCATTCACTCACATGCACACACATGGGCACACAGGCATGCATGCACATACACTTTAAAAATAAAATAAATACTTTAAAAAAGAAATTACCCATTTCATAGTGAACACAGAAGCACTAAGTCATAAATTACAGTCTGTTTACCATTAAGTTATTGCTTCAACCTGGCCTGGAACAGAGTGGAGTGGCCACTAGACTTGGTAAGTACAAGTTTGTGTGGGGTGCTCCAGCTGGGAAACCAAGTTAAATGGAACTGCTGGACCTTCAGGATCATAATTTATTAAATGGATGTAGTTATAACATTTAAAAGACCAAATGCTTATGAAAAGGATTTGAGAAACAGAAAACTACATAAGTAAGAGATACTAATATACTATGCCTATTAAAACAAATATTGAATCTAGCAAAAATTGGGCAAAATTATAGACTGGTAGTGTTGCAGAAAAAAATATTTTTGAATCCTGTGAGAAAATTTGTTCAACTTCATTCATAGTTATAAAAAAATAGTCATAAGGGACTGGAGAAATGGCTCAGTGATTAAGGGCAATCATTCTTGCAAAAGACCTTGGTTCAGTTCCCAGAGCCCACATGGTGGTTCAGACTATCTGTAAGTCAAGTTTCAGGGTATCAGATGTTCTCTTTTGGCCTCCATGAGCATCAGCCATATACATAATGCACATATATACATGCAGACAAAATACTCATATACATAAAATAAAGTAAATAAATTTCTTTAAAAAATCATTAAAATAGCAACAGCACACTGCATCATTTTTTCTTTTTCTTTCTTTCTTTTTTCTTTCTGGAGCTGAGGACCGAACCCAGGGCCTTGTGCTTGGTAGGCAAGCGCTCTACCACTGAGCTAAATCCCCAACCCCATTTTTTCATCAGTCAGACAAGGAAAACAGTTTGGGAATTGTGTGTTGGTTGAGGTGTAGAACACCAAAGTTATAAAATTATTATAGGAACTTCAATAAGTTCATTTTTTAAGAAAACAATTCAGCAAACATTTTTTTCATTTAACAGCAAAAGATACTGAAAAGTGTGTATGTTTTTTTCACCTGGAATTTCTACTTTCAGATATTATGTCGATAATGGTTGAAATACCACTCAAGGTAGATGCCCCAGGATTTTCCCTTGCAATGTTTTATTGATAGATTGGTCTGTTGTAGGGCAGGATCTGGATGTGTAGTAAGGCAAGTCTGAGATTCCTTCTGGACCCTAGTTCTCTCTTTACCCTTTTAATCCTTCTGTTCATTCAGCTTGTCCAGTGCTGGAATTACAGGTGTGCCTTACTACATATGGATTGAAACATATTTGTTTTTCTTTTTCAAGATAGAGTTTCTCTGTATAACAACCCTGGTTGTTCTAGAACTTACTCGGTAGACCATGCTGGCTTTGAACTCACAGAAATCCTCCTGCCTCTGCCTCCCGAGTGCTAGGATCAAAGGTGTGCCTGACCACACCCGGTTTAAAGCATAATTTCTTAACAGTAAAAGCTTTGAACCATTCTAAAGATTCATCCCAGCGAACTTGCTGAGTAAACATTTTTACTTTATCCATGGAAAATTGTATTTGCTGATTGGAAATGTGTGGTTTAAGCAAAGACAGTAAAAGGGAAAAGTGTACAGAGAATGTATTTAATGACATAAAGGAAGAATGTAGTCATCATTTTAAAGCAAACAGTTACTGAATGTCCTGGGTACTGTAGAACTAGAAGTGGAGAAAATATTAGAGGGTTTCTCTTCAGGATTCTGCGTCGGCTAACAGAGGACGACAATTCTCAAACACAGAAGTAAAGGAGTGTCAAGTGCTGCGGTGGAAACAGAGCATGCAGGAGGTGGATAATGAAACGAGAGCTCACTGACGAGAACAGAGTGCTAAAGGACATCACTAAAATGTCTAACTGAGTCTGCGTTCAGGAATCTAGGTATAGGCTGTGACAAATTCCTGAGTACAGCTAGTACTGTGAAGTCTGAGCCATGAGGCATCTCTCAGACATTCTTCCTGAGATAATGAACGAAGCACTAGAGACTAACATGGAATGCTTACTATATCTGATTAGTAGCTGAGGTGTCCAAGACAAGCAGGGGTCCAGAACAACTGATTGGCAGGACAGTAGACAAACCATTGTCCTTAGGTTCCCCTCACCCCTCTAGGCTTCCCCAAGAATGAGGGAGAATACTAAACATCTGGTTAACAGAACCCTGACGGTCTATCCCTGGTGTGAGGTGCCCCTCTTCTCTGCAGAGAGACAGAAGTTCCATTGACCTTGTCTTTTGTTTCCCAGGCAACTACACAGCTGCAGTCAGCTGGGCCTTGATGGTTCGATGACTTTTTCCTATTTTTGACTTTACTGAAGTATATGGCTAAATATAGAGGCTGCTGGCTGGCTTATCTCTTCAGTCTTTCCATGTATAGAGATTTGCTATCACTGACCAACCATCCACACTTACAAGACAGACATTCTGCAGCAGAAGAATAGAAATCGGAGTTGGACCATGCTGGGAGCAAAGAAGGAGTCAAGTTTCTCATTAACTAGGCTCAGATGCAGAAGAAAAGTGGTATAGCTTCATTAAAGACACAGGTGTAGGTCTCCCAAAACTGAAAAAAGAAAAGGGACATGTATGTTCACACACACATTCTTATAGATGGGACTATAAGAATGCAGATTGGAGACACCCGATATCAGGAACAGCTCTCGGACATGGCTGCCAAAGCCATGACTGAGAATCCTTTGGTTTGAGTGTAGCAAACGTGCTGACAGGGCAGGCCTGAGTGGAGATAGAGAAGAGGCTAGCTGGAGCACCGTGACCTCCAGCACAAAGTCCCAGGTCGGGAGGCCACTGTGTGGTGCCACTGTGTGGTCCCCGCTGGTGACAGGACAATCAGAATACAGCCCCCTATCACTGCATCTTCTGGTTCATTTCCTAGTGAAGTTGGAGATCTGGAATTAGTTTGAGAGCACTCGTATTCACTCAGGAGTAATTTATTCAAGCACATTTTTGTAACTTATGCCAGTGCATCCCTAACCTATTTCATCTCTGTGTTTTTAATGCACTGATTTCATTCTTTAAGTTTAGGCTTAGTGGTAGTCTCTGGGCAGGTGATAATACTACAGTTGGGCTGTAGAGGTAAAGATAGATTTTTCTCTTTAATTTAGAAAAAATAAAGATGTGTTTATAAGGATTAAACATGGTATATAAAGAGTTAGGTTTTTGAACATTTGTCCTGGGCAGGAAATTAGAATACAAAAGATATGTTCCAGAGTCAGGCTCATATAATTTCTCTTTTGTTTTATAAGATTTGACTGTCTGAATACTAGTGTGCCCATATTATTACTAGGTAATATTAATATTCAACTAGACAGTTTCATATCTCACTTAGCGCTACATACATGCTCACGTTCGTAAGGAATTACTGGTACTTCACAGTGGAAGTATTGACTACACATTTGGCTACTAACTCTCTCCAAGGGGTATTGAACATAGCACTGTAGACTATTGTGGGAATTAGTAAGTAACTCTTCCTTCTAGAAGTCTACTGTTTTATAGTGGATATAAAACATATTTTATTACATTTATGTATTGTTTATTGATATTTGTAAATGTTTCGCAGTGAGCATGTAGAAGTTAGAGGACAGTTGGAAGAGTCAGTTCTTTCCTACCTAGTAGTTCCTGGGAACCAAATTCAGGCCATCAGGCTAAACAATAGGTGCCTTACCCACTGAACCACCTCTCTGGCCAGTAAACATATTTCAAAGTAATAATTAAAACCAATGATAAGTGATGGGAGTTTACTATAAACATAAAGTTATATATTGCTATTATAGAGGTAACGCAAAGTATGATTTATGGCTTCAAATTCTTTTATTATTAGTGACCTGAAGCAATTGGAGCATCTTTAAAAAGCTTGAGTTACTAATTTTAATAATAATCACTATGTACTGACTATATTAGATATGAATGAGCATATTTCATGTGCAATATTTTCAGGTATTTCAATCTTTTCTATAATGCATATTGATTTTCATCCTTAAATAACTAGAGAAATAAATTTTAAAGCATTTAAAGCATAAATGGATATGCCAGGCAGCGCATCATGCCTGGGAGCATGTGGTGGAATGGGCTGCTCGTGTGAAGCCAGAGGGAAAGCAAACAGAGAGGAAGAGATCCACAGCCCACATTCCCTTTGAGGACACAGCATTGATGGCCTGAGAACTCCCACTAGGCACCAACTCCAGCAAGGCCAAGTTCAGGCCCAAGCCTCCAAAATGTGGGTCTTTGAGAGATATTTAAATGGAAACACTAACAACCCTCACCCCTGGTGCTTATCCTTACTAGGCTGGTTTCTATAAATTCAGACTTGGAAGGGCCCATTTTGTGACTCAGACTGTTAAAGGTCTTTCCCAAAGCACACAGTAAATTAGCAGCTCAACCAAGGTCAGTGTTTCTTGACTTTCAGTGAAGAACATCTTCTTTTATTGTTTACGCTCGAGACTTAAAAGCTGCTGAGGGCGCTTTGAAACTGGTCACTTTTGCAATTAGCAGCTCTTTGGGATACATTTATTTTGTTTGTTCAGCCAGCCAGCCAGTCCGTGGTGTTTGTGTTTCCACTACAACAAAAACCTTCCAAAGGTCTTATTCTTGCTGGTGGTAGCATCGGCCAGAGGCACGGGTCAGTTCCTTCTCACCTCAACCTTGATGTGAAGCTTGTGCTTTTCAGCATCTCTTTTGCGTCATCTTTGGCATTTTCTTATTCTGTCCACATTCACTCTCTTCATTCTGATCAGATTCTGAGGGTACCTTAGCCTTTCTGTGCCCACTCCTCACCTTATTTACATAGGCTGTCATCTCTAGTGTTCTTCCTATGGCCTGTCTAGCTGTGGCCATCATGTGTAAGCCTGGTGTTCTAAGTCCCCACACTGGGGCTTGGAGTTATTTTGGTAACTGTTGTCTCAAGTGTGATTCAAATGAATGATTACAATGTTGTGATATGGTCTATTATGAGCCTCCTGGTTTTACAGTCCACAGAGAACTGCCCCTTTTATTGCACCCAGTACCTTATTAACATGTGATTTATGGCCTGCCACCACCATAAATACTTGTGGTATACTTTGTTTTTCTTCATTTCTAGGACAAGATGTTGCTAAATATGAAAAGCGTCTTATGGATGTGCTCAACCTTATTAGTAACCCATGCACTACAAAAAGGTAAGTAGAGTAACACTTTCGTTACTAATATGTGAAAAAACACTGGGGAATGGAATTATAATATGGGATCACTACGAGGAAGAATCATTTAAAAAATTTATGAATTGCTTAAGATTTTCACTTAAAGTATTACTGAATGTAGTGTATTTCGATAAGTCAAACGGACCAAACCAACAAACTCGTGAGTGAACCCTTCACTAACCTCTTAGATCACTTGTTTTTGTTTGTTCATATGTTTGTTTTTGTTGTTTTGTTTCTTCTGAGACAGTGTCTCATTATGTAGTCCAGCTAGCCTCAAACTGGTAGTTTTCCTCCCCAAGCCTTACAAATGCTAGGTTACTAATATGCGTTACCATGTCTGGCCCCCGAGTTGAACAATGAAAAAAGGCTCTCTTAGAGCTCCGAGAATATTTAGAATTCTAATTTCTTCTGAACTACTTTTTAAAGACTTTCTTAAATGAAAAAGAAAATTAAAACTGGGAGTCTAGAATTTGAATTTAGGGAAATTAAAAAATGTTGCCAGCAAGCATTTGTCAGCGTCCCCCTTTGCCTTTGTTTCTGGACAGGTAATGGCAAGTAGGTAATGGCACATGCACTGCCTTTCTTAGCTCTACCTTTCATACCTGTTCAGTGCGGATTAAATCACTCTACCTTTAGTGTTTAGTGCAATCACGGAGACACAATGAGGAATTTGAAGAGTCTATGTCAAGCTTCACTGACTGATCTGTTTCTGCTTTGTGTGCTCAGCATGCCTGGCTTCTCCTTTTGCACACCCATGCTCCAGACTTTCTGAGATAGTCTGCCCATCCACAAAAAGCTTTTGTCTTTCCTCCTTCCCACATGGGATTCCTTTTGCTTGACACTTCAACTGTGGGGTTCTCTTTAGTTATATTTTAATTCATTCTTCAGGACTGAAGGTTTAAGCCTCTCTCCATCTGTCCATTTATCCATCCATCCCCCATGCCCCTTACCCATCCACCCATCTATCCATCCATCCATCCATCCATCCATCCATCCATCCATCCATCCACCTGTCCATCTGTCTGTCCATCCATCCATTTATCAATCCATCCTTCCATCCTCTGACATTCTTTTTGAATTCCTTCTTTGTATCAGGTATTATTCTAGGTGTCCGGGGATATATTAGTGGATATTGTGGATTTTGTTTTCATTAAACTTAAAATTTATATGAACTGGAAATAAATAAACAAGTAATCATCCTAGATATTTTATGATGATGAAAATAAAGTAGAATGGCATCCTAGATAATGGCTTCTGTTCAGGGAAGTAGGTCAGGTCTCTTTGAGAAAGTAACATGTGAGCTGAAATAAGAAAGAAAAGTCACCAGCCTGCTAAGATCTGCCCTTAAGTTAAAAAGATAAACTTGTGTGAGCAACAGGAAACTCACTCTTGTTGGACAGTAGTGATCAAAAGGAAAGTAGGAGATATAGGCAGAGAGATAAGCAGAGATCAGCTTATATAAATAGAAGCAGCACTAGTCACGTAGACAGGATTCACTGGGAGCTGGAAGCTATTTTAAGTGCTTAACATTGGTTAACCAAAACATCCATTACCCATGTGCTATAAAGAGGAAACTGAAGTGCCAAGAAGAACAATTGCTTCCCACATCCAGTAAGTATCAGAGGGAGGGGATGAAGAAGGCAAGTCATGAGGAAATAGCCCACACCATTTTCTTAACTCCTCATCCATCTGGGGCAGTACAGGTTTTCAGAAGACAAGATTTTATTCTGTGAGCACTAATACACACTAAAGAGTTTCAGTCCACAGAGGACATGTAGCATTAAATTCTTTAAACCTTTTGTTGTTCTGCAAAGACTGGATTATAGGAGTCCAGAAGTGGCGGCATGGAATTAATTTGGATGATTATTGTGGCAGTCTGGACACTGAACTCCTAACTTACTTCAGGTGGTGGCCATGAGGATGGGAGTCCAGGGTCCAGTATCTGTTAATCTGCCCCAAACCATCTTCTTAGATGTTTCCAGGAAGTGGATCAAGAGACCAGAGAGGAAAGACTAACGTACCCAGTGAAGACAGGAGTGTAGAGAGGATCGGGACAAGTCTGGGTGGCTAATAATGGAAGAGGAAACACAGTGACAGTCACAACAAGACGTCCCTCACTTGACATAGAGACTCCCATAGTGAAAGCAAAACAATGAGTGGTTTATTTCCTCCATAGAATTAGCAATCATTAACAGCTAACAATACCATGCAATTACTGCATTTGAGGCCCCATTCCTTATAATACACACAATCAATTTTTAGCTAACTTGGGGTATATTTAGTTCTTTCCTATGAGGGGCAGGAGCAAAAAGTGTAAAAGTTTAAGATCCAGATAAAACACATTTCCCCAGTACACAGAGGGACAGGCAGCAGTAACTTGCTGAGCCGACAGGGATTTCTGTGTCTGCCCTGGTAGGACACAGGTCCTCAAGGCCAGTGGCTCACGTTAAGGAACACCATGTCATATTGATTTGTTGGCTTTGACACTTTCCTTTAACAATGCCTATTGCATTGGAAACCATCTTAGTTACTGAAAATGTACCCACTTATTTCAATATTCCTCTAATAATACAAAATAGAGTACGGGGTTGTGAGGTCATGAATTGAACAAGAACATAATGAATCCCACCTTCTCAATCTGATGTTTGTCTGGTGCCCCTTTCTCTCTCTGCACAGACGGAATTTACACCCTTCTTTCCGTGCAGAGTCTGCACAGAATGAGGAGTCACGGATCATTCATTACATAGTGCATTCTCCCTTACGGTGCTCGTGTAGACCGCAAACCATCTGTGGGAACAGTAAACACTGATTTTGTCAGGATACATTTTTACTAGATTCAGACAAGTTCCTGCAGGTAGCAGATTCTTTTTTAAAATGTGCATACTTTATCTACATTATACTTCAGACTACTAAGATAACTCTTAAAATATTTAGATGTAATTAAGTTGGTTCTTGTGACCCAGTGAATTAATACCCAAGTCTTAATACTCAAAAGTTTTGACCACACATCTTTTTGTTGATCTTATTCTAAAGATTCAATTTGATGTAATCTTATATTCATTTTAGAGCAAAGGTTTTAATATCTGCGTGTTTAGCCAGAACAGTACACAGCCCTTGGAACAGTGCCCTTTGTCTCAATGTGCCCTTCATTACAGCAGTAGCAATTAACCCAGATTCTATATGGTCCATATTTCAGGAAGTTCTCTACTTCATAGGGTTGGCTGAATCCTATATATTCCCCTATGCTTTTATAATTGTGAAAAAAATGTAATTTAGAAATAGATATTAAGGAATTAGAGATCATCTGTCCTATACTATTATAAAATTATTTGTTTTTCTATTAAAAACAAACCCCGGTAATGTTACTTTATTTTATTTGTGTTAAGTGATTCTTTAGGCTGCAAAGTGTGAACTCCTAGAACATGCAGTAAGTGTAAATTAAATTTTTAGACACAGAATTCACAAGTCTTAGAATCCCTGCTCTTGATAGATAAATAAATAAACAAATAAAACAGAAATGCTTCATCCCTTTAGGTGATTCTAAATTGAAGGAATGTGAACCAGTAGCGGTCACTTTTAGCATGTCTCCTACAGACTTGATGGATGTATGAAAGAGACCATGAAACTACTAAAAGGTCTCAGTTCTGGCAGCGACAAAAGCAGGTGTCTAGAGAGTGAGACAAAAATGAAGGCTGCCTGTGTGAATGAAGTTAGGGGCAGGGGAGGAAGTTAATAAATGCCAATGCTAAAAATTGTTTGGTTAGATATAATGAGGTCCGTGTTCTGGCTCAGGTGAGTCGCCAGCCAGCCAGGGGCTTGCCACTTCCTCTCAAGGGGCATCTTCACCAAGAAATCGGGTTCATTTCAAAGGGTGAACGCTGTCAGAGGTTTTATTTTCTAAGCTACGAAAATGAGACTGCTGCCTTGCTATTACATTGCAAAAACAAAAACAAAAAAAAACCCTAAGGAGTATCTTAAAGAGTAACTTAGTGCAGTCAATAGGTCATCTCATTTTTAATTAATTGTGTTAAGTATCCTGTGAACAAGCCATTCATATATAGGAATAGAATGTTGAACTAGTCCTGAAAGTAACAATCATTATAATTTTGGAATAAATGAGTGATTTTATCATAAATACACCAGACATAGTACTGTATTAATCATATTTGGGGGAAGAGGAGACAGGGTGTCCCTGTGCAGCCCAGACGAGCCTGGAATTTTCTATGTAGCACAGGCTAATCGCCAGCTAATGGAGAGTCACCTACCCTGATGCCTTAAATCCTGGGATTGCCAGCATGAGCCGCTGTGCCCACTTCAGGCCTATCATCTTTATTCTATTTTTTTTTTGGCAATAGAATTTCCTTTTTTTAAAAGGGAATAATATCTTCCTGTAATTTTGAAAATGACCCAGCTGACCGATAAGGGTCCAATGGGCTGTATCATTGCCAGTGTGTGTCTACATGGGGACACATATTTCTCTGATGACTGGCATGACGCTAAAACCAAAAACATCCTTTTAGTAGCTAAAAGTCACTTGATTTGGGGGCAACTCTTTACTTTTGGCGGTCATTTCATGAAGTGAGCACTGCTTTGCAAGAACAAGAATTTGTATCCTTTCTAACACCTGGGTTAGCCTTGTGAGTGGAAGCCGGGAAGTGAAGGAGGGCTGGGGTGACGGGGATGGATTCCAGGAAGGGCGAAAGGATGTTTTCTTTTGCATTCAGTGGTGTTAAATTATAACCAGTGTACCCTCTGTCACTAAATGTTTAAGAGCTTAAACAGAAATGAGTATGTTAGGCGGGCTAGGTGAACAGAAGCTGGTCTTCCGGCCCAGGGATAATGAAAGGCAGTGTGTCTCTGCAAAGTGATTGCAGCTGGAGTTAGAAAGAAATGAGGCCTCTGGCTGAAGGAGGGCCCAAGCAGGGCTCTTCAAACGTTAGACTTGCTCTCGCTCCAGTCTCAGGAAGTACTGTGTGGAATTCTTCTTTCAATTTTTTTTTTTTAATTTTCTCTAAGGTAATGTGGTAGTTACCTTAAATGATTCTCATCTCTGACCTGTTAGAGGAACAAGTACAGGCTGGCCTTGGAAATTTGCCTGCCTCAATTGCTGGGCTGAAGAGGGCTCTTAAAATAGGAGCCTTGCCCTTTCTCGAGTCTTCTCAAGTACCATTTGAAAATTCTCACTTTGTCTTCAAATGTTAATTTTTTCATTATATTTTCCTAAAGTAATATATATGGCAGTTTTCTGAAATGGTTTTTCTCCTCTCATGTATAAATGTAAGTGTTTTTCCCTTTCAATTGCTTTTCTTAACACTAGTCTTGCTTTTTTGAGAGAAAGAAGGGGGAAAAGGGGAGGGAGAGAGGGAGGATTGATTTTTTTCATTGTGGTCTAGACTAGACTGGAACTTAGAGCAATGCCCCTGCCTCATTTTCCTGAGTACTAGGATTATAGACACAAGTACCCACCACCCTAGCTTGATCTCACAGTCTGTGGTGCTGTGTTCAAGCCTGCCCTGTTCTTTTCTGCCCTTAATTTTTTGCTTGTACTTGCCTTATTCTTCCTTTTTTTCATGTTAAATACCAAGTGACAAATGCTTTCAAACGAGCTCTGTATTTCAGTGTGCAAAGGTGAGCATCATTAATCCACATCATTGTTGTAGAGCATTATTGAAGTTCCGTGCTATTTTCTTTATATAAATCATTCTCAGTTTTCCACACACTCAAGACGTCACGAAAGCTCTCTAACTGTTGTCTATCCATTCACACATTCAATAGGCTAGGTTTCAGCTTTTCAGGAGTATTCATCTGATATTTTGTCTTTCCTCTAGCGAAAATGGAAGAAAGCCCCCCTGTGAAAGGCTCTCTGTCTGGAAAAGTGAGCTTACCTTGTCATTTTTCCACCATGCCCACCTTACCACCCAATTACAATACAAGTGAATTTCTCAGAATCAAATGGTCCAAGATGGAAGTGGACAAAAATGGAAAAGACCTAAAGGAGACTACCGTCCTGGTGGCCCAAGATGGCAATATCAAGATCGGTCAGGACTACAAAGGTCGAGTGTCAGTGCTCACTCACCCCGAGGATGTGGGTGATGCCTCCCTCACCATGGTCAAACTCCGTGCCAGTGATGCGGGCGTCTACCGCTGTGATGTCATGTATGGGATTGAAGACACTCAGGACACCATGTCACTGACTGTGGATGGTAAGGCTTTCAGATTTGTAAGAAAGTTGTAGCATGATACCCAGGAAAGAAGTGTGGGCCAGTACTCAAGGATGTCTGTTGTTCAGGATGTGAACAAGTGGAAAACACATCAATCCAAGAATCTTTGCTTTTCACTGAAGCCAAACTTAGTCATTAAGAAAAGGTACCTTTTTGTGAAGCAGCTTTATTGATTGAGTCTAGTAATGTACAATATACTGGAAATAATGAAAACTTCAAGATATAGTACATAGTTCTTAAATTATTATTTTAGTGCTGAGACCTAAAGTGATTGCATCAGAACACTATAAAAACTATTCTACATTTTAATTTTGATGTTATATATGTTGTCTTAGTTACTTTTCTATTGCCATGATAAAAAACACCTTGACCAAGGCAACTTAAAAAAGACAATGTTTGATTTAGGGCTCACAGTAAGTTACAAAGTGTTATGACCGTCATGGCGAAGACCATAGGGCAACATGCCAGCAGCATGGTGCTGGAACCATAGCTGGGAGCTTACATCCTTATCTTTAAGCAGGAGGCAGAGAGCTAACTGGGAATGGCGTGGGCTTCAGAAAGTCAAAGCCCTCCCCCAGAGACACACCTCCTCCAACAGGGCCACACTTCCTAGTCCTTCTCAAACAGGTCCACAAACTGGGCATCAAGACTTCAAACATATGAACCTCTAGGGGACATTCTCATTCCAAGTACCACATATGTATACATATAGATATGTAAATATAAAACGTTTCCCTTTTTTGTCTTAATTCTATTAATGTGATTTTTGGGGGTGCTGAAGTTCAAACGCAAGTTCTTGTGCTGTGCGTGCTAGGCAAGTGCTCGATCACTGAACTAGAACCTCAGCCTCCTTTCTTTGAACATGAATGAGTGCCGGTGAGTTGGCTCAGCAGAAAGATGCTTGCTGCCAAGCCTGACAAGCTTAGTTTGATTCCTGGAATCCACACGGTAGAAGGGCATGCGTTTACCCATGCCTCCATGCATGTGCACACACAGACACACAAAATAAATGCAAAAAAGACTTTGAGTTTAATTTCAAGAAGTATCATTTAAAAGTTACATTGAAAACCTAACCATGATTTATATCATAATGTCTTACAAAGGCAGTCAATATTTGAATTTTCAGTTGGTTCAGAGCAAGAAATCAGAGTAAAAAAATGTAATTTTAGCACTAGCTGCTGTCCATTAAGTTTGTAATGATACATTTTACCTTCATCCTCCCTGTAATGGTGGGTCATATGTCACTTGAGCTTAAGTTAGAAGACAAAGCAAAGAGAAATTGCTTTAATTGGGCACACACATAATGCCGCAGCTCTTGGAAGCAGAATGTGTTGGCAAGTTATTAAGCAAAACTCTAATACCCAGACATGATGGAACAGATTTTCCTCCAACTCCCAATTCCCCTATAAAATATTTACCTTTCAGAAATACATAAAAGGAGTTTTATTAAAAACTCTTTCTTGTTTAGCCAAAAGGAAATGGCTGGAATTTTAGGTGCAACAAACAAATTCCCTGAGCATCCTTTATCATTAAATTCATCTGTTTCCTGTTGCCCATGTAT
Source organism: Peromyscus aztecus (assembly GCA_902168405.1). Lineage (NCBI taxonomy): Eukaryota > Metazoa > Chordata > Mammalia > Rodentia > Cricetidae > Peromyscus > Peromyscus aztecus. The sequence continues at coordinate 20,219 of CABHPQ010134918.1, forward strand.
CCACTAAATCCCTGAGCTCTTCTGATCCCTGAGTTCATCACTGATTTTAGTTTACCTAAGATTGTAGCTTCATATACATTTATATGCATAGCTGTATATCACACACATTCACGCTCTAAAATTCTGTTTCACAGCTTCTTACGCTTTTTTTTCATCATTAAAAACTTAGCAATGGATTTGCCTCTTGCTGTTCAGAAACAGTGAATATCTTCCACCTAATCTTCTTAGCCCCATGATGTCCTCAGGTTATTCCAACAATTGCAGACACTTACATATGGATTGACGGTTCCTGCCTTAGGCAAGGAGACCCTCTGCTCTGTCCCCTCTTAGTACCAATATTTAGCACATGTGGAAGATTTATAATTCCCAAGATTACTTGAAACTTTAACCACTATAAACCAATTAAAACCCATTCAAGTTCGTATTTAAAGCTTAAAAGTTATTTTAGGGTATTTCTCATGCTTACTAGATGCCTGTTGTCTATGTTCTCCCAGACAGCTTTAGAGAGGTCACATGAAGGTAGATTGGCATTTGATGACATTCTGAGACATGAGAGATCAGAAACAGGAAAAGGAATGCCCCTTGCCTGTCCGTCCATCTATGAGTTGCTATGCAGCTCCCTTTGTGTGGTGGGCACTGATAACAGGCCTTCTCTGCAAGACCGTCATTCTAGTCCTGCACAGCTCTTTTCCTGGCTTGTCTGGAGACAGAGTCACAATATGAAGAATAACATGACAGAGAGGGTCTGATAGCCAGTCTGACTGTGGGAGACAAATCTGTCAACCCGGGAAATGACTAGGACTCAAAGGGAGTGATTGACAGATAACTTGGAAACCACAATTCATTTCAAACAACAACAAAAAGTCGTCTTGAATACTATGAGTTGATCAAATTTTACTCATAAAACCGGGGTGCCCCCATCTGTATTTTGTGATGACTTCCCTGGCATATCAGTTAGATTCATTTTGAGGAATCAGATTTCCTCCAGTTAAAAATGGATAGCATGTGGAAGCGGGAAGAAAGGACCAAAAGTTCCCCCCCCTTAACTGCCCTTTCTTTACTCTTTGACACTCTCTTGAGACCTAGAGCACAGTTTCTAATGATTTCCTTAGCAATACATAAAATACAACAAAGTGGAACCTGAAGCAAGCATGCCTTGCTTTGGGGGAGTGTAGAGAACTTTATTTCAGACCTCTGTTGGCATGAAAACTGTATATTTGTATTAGTCATACCAGATACAAAAATAACACTAGCCAGGTAGAGGGTATGGTGCATATTTGGACAGTGCTTTGCAATCTACCCAACCTTCAGATCAAATAAATGTTAGATCTACTGGATAAGACAGGAGATTAAGGTTCAGAAAGTGGGACTAGTTTATGAGTAGGGAGCAAAGTGATGACGGAAATAGGCATTGTCACAAAGAGAGCCTGGTGTTTTTCTCTGCCTTATCACGCTATCTGTGAAAGTAAAGGTCATAATGCTACATGATTCAAGGATGTAGCATGAGGAACAGGACCCCTAGATAAGTGGCATTTTTAAGTGCCACCAATCTACGAAAGTTTTGCATCGTAAAAATAAGTAACCATGATAATATGATTAGTTGGCATATTATTTCATTCTGAAGTCTTGCACAATCCAGTGGGGGCTTTAAGCACTGAAACAGTCTGTGGTTTGCTGTCTTTGCAGGAGTCGTATTCCACTACAGGGCAGCGACCAGTAGATACACTCTGAACTTTGCGATGGCTCAACAGGCTTGCTTGGACATTGGGGCAGTGATAGCAACGCCAGAGCAGCTCTTCGCGGCCTACGAGGATGGATTTGAGCAGTGTGATGCAGGATGGCTGTCCGATCAAACCGTTAGGTAAGAGGCCTGGGCCCCAAAGCTTGTAAGTATTAATTGGCTAGTAACAGTGCCACTTACCTCTCCTTTGCCTCCCCAGATATCCCATAAGGGCTCCCAGAGAAGGCTGTTATGGAGACATGATGGGGAAGGAAGGGGTCAGGACCTATGGATTCCGCTCTCCCCACGAAACCTATGACGTGTATTGTTATGTGGACCATCTGGAGGGTAAGACGTTTAGCCTTCTGTGGCTTCATATGAATTGAGAAAATTAAGAGAAAACCAGAACCCAGAGCACGGAGCAATTCTTCAGGCTTGTTTGGATTCCACACAGCAGTATGTTATTTCCATGACTGTATGATTTTGTGGTAAGATAAGCCAAAATTGCAGTGGAAAGAGAGGGAGGGGTGTGTAAACGGTTATGCAGGATGGACATATCTTGGCCAATGGCAGATTCTTCACAGCCATGCTGCCTTTTTAGAGCGTTCAGAATAGAAAACTGTAAGGGTGGCACCTATTCTAGTGAGAGCCAGGTAGAAACCCTGTGGTGACAAGCTGTTGTGACTCCAAGTGAAGATAAATACAACTCCCAACCAAGGAAAACACTATAAATTGGCAAATGAGGTGGTATCAGGTTTCTTCCCACATCTCTTTTGTCACATGGATTTCTCCAAAGAGTCATTCATCCAACCAGTCCACACATTCAACATGACATAAAGACACCTACTGTTGTAGATAGCCTGCTAGTTACCAGGGGTGTGAAAGCCAGTTTAGATAAAGCCTTTTCTCATCAAGATGGTATAGTCTGATTCATTCTAGCTCTGTCATTTCTCTCTGCCTGAGTAAAGAGTATTTGCATTCACCAGGGAAAGTGTCTAAAGAGTACCAAGTAGTTTTCCAATAAAAGACTCAAGGGATGGTATTTACCACTCTAGTGGAGGTGGGACCTTGGAGGATGGAGCCGATAAATGAGGTGGACTAAGGTCTCATGCAATAGTCAACTTTATTCAGAGCATCAGACATTTTACACTCTGAGGGTTAAGAGGAGCCACATGGGTACAATCCACCAGGTGGGCGAGCTGCGTGTGGCAAAAACGTATTTCTTCAGAGAGGCATATAAACAAATAACAATAGCCAGTTGTAATGAATAATCTGAAGTAAGATCACTCTTATCTGATACACTCGGGAGGTGCCCATAAACACATTCCAAAAACAATTTCATGTTTTTGAAAAAAACTGTGGTCACAGACTCTTGTCTTGTTTTCTTGGAGTTTTCTTATAAGCACTCAGAATTCTCCTCATACAACTCCATTCTTGAACTGTGTTCCAACAGGATAGAAGTTTCTATGACTTTTAAAATATTTTCATTTATAGTGATAGGTATCTTAGAAGCCCAAGTATTTAAATAGGTGATATTAAATTGACTTATTCTTGTAATTTTGACTTGATACACATTGTTTTATGTGTAAAATGAGGTTAGAGGAGACAGTCCCTCCCAGCATTAAAATTCTGTGATTCTGTTTGTTTGATGTTTTTATTTGTTTCTTTGTTGTTTTAAGTCTGGCTGTGTTGGCCAAGCACATCTCAACTCCCGGACTCAAAAGATCATGCTGTTTGACCTCTCACATAGCTGGAGGTCAGATGTGTGCCACTTTGCCAGGCTTTGATTATACAATTCTGTTCACTGAATGAGTAGTTACAAGATGTGAGAACTAACATATAAGCAGCCCACATTTTCCTTATGCATTGATTAAATGTGCCTTCAAGGGTGCTTTAGCATTCTTGTCAATGATTTGATACCAGTAAGTGTGTTTTCTGAGAATCCGATTCCAGGGCCAGCAGCTCCTGCTTTTATGTTTGGCAAGGTGAGACCAAGATATTAGCCAAGCTACTATTGATGCATATAAAATGAGAAGCTTTCTCTTCCTCTTATTTTAACTGCTTAAAATATCTTTAAAGTAGTTTTTAATAACAGTTTTTTTTAATTGGAAATGGTTAATTGGAAGACATCACTCCAGTAAATAGATTTCCTATTGCTATCTCAGTAGGGTGGAGATTTGTATCATGGTTTTAGCTTAGACTAAAAATCTCTCAGGACCGCAATGCAGATATATATCTGCACCAGAGCCAAGGATAGCTTATGAAAGATATTTGTAAGATCCAGTCCCTTGGAAAGAACTTTATCAAATCTTATTGATATAGTAAACATTCAGACACAAATCTTAAGCGAGGCTTCTTCATGAAAAGTCAGGCCTGTGCACTCAGGGATCCTGAGTTGTTGGTCTAGTCTCCAATGTCCCTTAAAGGAATTGCCTGAGTCCTGCTTTCTAAGACTGTTGACGTTTTGAAAGCCTGGATGGTAGACATCTTCCACGGATCTCTTAGCCACACTGTACCAGTTGGGAATTGCCTCTCACCATCTGTCAATTTGGTGTTTAGGAATTAAATTCTGTCAGAGAGTAACTCCTGGTATATTTATCAAACTTACCACAAGGAAAGATTTATTAGTCTATTCTTTTTTCTTTCTCTTGTTTTCTTTTTTCTTTCTTTTCTTTTCTTTCTCTTGTTTTCTTTTCTTTTCTTTCTTTCTTTCTTTCTTTCTTTCTTTCTTTCTTTCTTTCTTTCTTTCTTTCTTTCTTTCTTTCTTTCTTTCTTTCTTTCTTTCTTTCTTTCCTTCTTTCTTTCTTTTTTAAACAAGCTATGTAGCCCGGATTGGCTTCAAACTCATAATCCTTCTGCTTTAGCCTTCCGAGGGCTGGGCTTACAGGCATGGGTTTGCTATTCTTAATAGGAGTCTCTTCCTACCTCTGTAATCACTTAGTTCCAAGGCAGGTGTTCTATGTTAAGTTCGCGCCTGTCTCAACGTAATCCAACTCTATTGTGTAATGTTACTTGGGATAAATATTTCACATGTTTAATGACTCCAAACTTGTCATGTGGAATATAGCATGACAAATTCAACAGACTTTGAATCATGTTGTTGTGGTACATAAAAGTTGAAAGAGAAAGAGGAAAAAAATCAATACAAACAGTATGTCAAACACTGGTTAAAATCTGTGTCAACAGGGCAACAATGCTTTTGTTTCATAGACGTCTGATGATTCTGGGGACACCCAGCATGTTTAGAATGACATTGCTTCAGAAGCCTGTTCTCCCTTGTGCATTACCCATAGGAATTTGGGAAAATCTTCAGACACTGCTCTTTTCTCTCACTTTGAAATTGGAGTGGGATAAAGGTTAAATAAACTTTTGTGGCTGGTGATATAGCGGAAGGTCACAATCATTCTTCTAAAGTTTCTCTCATTCCTTTGCTAAAGTTCTGGCCTTTAGCTGAATTGAATTGACAAAAATTCATGTGAAAAGTTGATAGCACAAAATTTTCAATTGCTATTCTAATAAAGGTAATTTGAAAGTTTGCTAGAATGTTCATGAAATATATCTATTGCTGCGTTCATGGATTTAATCATTTCCACCCATTTTTAATTGTGTTCAGGGAAGCCAAGTATATGAGAGATAGTGAAGGCAGTGAAAATTGTAGATCCTGACACTAATTTTTCTCTAAATTTAGTTATTTATCATGAAAGATATTACATTAACAGAATGTTAAGCATTTTTTTCTTTCTTAATTTAGAGTGTCATATGTACATTGACATTTTTCTTAAAAGTTAGCTCATTATATACATTCTAACCAGTCAATTTTCTGACTTTTCTAAAGTGGTATTTATAGCATAGTTTAGCATATGACTATAATATTCAGTTTTGTTTTGAAAAATAACTGAGAAACTATAAAAGGGCATATGTATCTGCTATACCCACTAGTGAGTACTTCAACATTAGCTTGTCTTATTAGAAATGTTCTAGACCTTATGATGCTTTGTTAGGTATGATTTAGGACAAGAATAATGTTATTAAAAATCAATGGGAACTAGGGTTTAAAATAGGAATACAGATGTTAACATTCATGAAATAATCTTATTATATGTAATCTCCATTTTCTTATCAACTGAATTTGAAAGATGTTGAGATGCCCTTGATGTAGAGCTGAAATGACAAAATGATTCAGAAAAATAGATGAAAGATTGAGACTCCAGAGGGCCTGGATTTGTGATGAGGTTACACACCAACAAAGAGATTATAAATTGAACATGCATTTAATATGTAGCCTACAAGGCATTATCACTTAGCAACATTAACTTGAAGAGTACCAGTTGTTGTTCTTCTCGGAGAGAATAGCTGACTGGAAGCTCTGGCTTAATGGTGGTGCCAGCATGGCAAGAAACTAAGCTGCATATTATTGGTTCCAGAATATGTCAAAACTCACAGTTCATATTATGATTTTATGGAATATATGTTACTTTTATGTCCCTGGAAGTCTGATAGTCATAACTCAAGCTCTGGCCTATGGGGGACCACCAGTACTTAGGAAGGGTGAAGACCATGCTGAAGGCAGACTCAAGAGGCAGCTCACCTTCTTCAGCATCAAGAAAAGAAAGGTCAAGCCAACCATGAGGCTATCTGCTTTTAATCTCAGCACATGGAGGCAGAGACAGGAAGAGCTCTGGGAGCTTACGGCCAGTCTGGTCTACAGTGTGAGTTCCTGACCAGGCAGGGGTACATATTAAGACCATTAAAAAAATAAAATCAATAAATAAAGTATCTTTGGAGAAATCCCAATATTGAAGGGAAGGTGAGCACGAAATTCCACTCCTAGCTGAGGCACTTTTCACATTTGATACCTGCTTTGAGAGGGAGAGTCAGAGCTCCCACATTCCAGGGTAGGCCCCACTCTGAAGAGTAACTAGACAACTCAAACTGTACTCATGGGGTAGAGATGGGAAGAGCTGGGAGGAGAATAAATGTAATTTAAAATATGTTGTGTAAAAGTTTTAAAGAATTAATTAAATATCATTTAAAAAGAAATACCTTAGTGCTGTCCTATGCTGCCATTCACTACTTGTCAGGTCATGGGCAAATTTTGCATCTTTAGGCTTTAAATGGTTACTTTGCTGTGGCTTAAGTTTTCCTGCCTGGCCCACAGTCAGGATAAATCTCTTTCATCTGCCAGTCCCACAGCCGCTCAGACCCAACCAAGTAAACACAGAGACTTATATTGCTTACAAACTGTATGGCCGTGGCAGGCTTCTTGCTAACTATTCTTATATCTTAAATTAATCCATTTCTATAAATCTATACCTTGCCACATGGCTCGTGGCTTACCGGCATCTTCACATGCTGCTTGTCCTGGCGGTGGCTGGCAGA
>CABHPQ010134919.1:517-10850 GCA_902168405.1 Peromyscus aztecus
AAAAAAAAAAAAAAAAAAAAAGAAAAAAAATTAATAACCCATTGACTACACTTGTGCTATTCATACACTTCTGGATATGGGACCATGCACTGGATTATTTCCTAGGAGCCATATCCTTAAAGAAATCTGACCTTCTCTCCCCCAGAAGCTGTTAACTGTCCCATAGCTCCTGAGTTAGCGGTGGAAGCCACACGATCTGCTTCCTACTTCATGCTAAAATGTTGGCTAGCTTGGTCTTGTGTAGGCAACCTCAGGCCATGCATTCAGGAACACAGTGGTCCTGTTATGCTCAGAAGTCATTTTCAGTTCTGGTCTCCCTTGCATTTTATTATCTTTCCGCCCTCCTCTTCTGTGATGGTCCCTAAGCTTAGGGAAGATAGTGCGATACAGATGCTCCGTTTGTGGCAAAGCACTCCAAAGACTCTGATTCTCATCCTGATGATCAGTTGTGAGTTTCTGTGTTAGCTGTCATGCACTGCACAAAGAGATTTCTCTGATGAGGACCAAAAGACTAATCCACTAATCCACTAATGAGGACCACTAATCCATAGGCAGAGAGACACTAATTTAGGGGGCACGTTGAGACTATGTCCACTAAGTAAAATACTATTAGGAGGTTCAGGCCTGGGTCCTGTGAGCTCCCCAGTCATGGGTTCTTGGCCAGATTTACAGTAGTAGCAGGCATGTGTTTCTGTCACTCTTCTCTGACTTATAGTTGTGACCTTCCAAGTTCGTGATGCCTGTGTTTGTGTATCTAGAGACTGGAAAGGATGGGACTTAGCAGGAAGGGTTTGGGAAGACTAGGGGAGGTCTGTGAGCTATTTGAGAAAAATTGTAATTGCATTTCTTCCTTTAATGTGTGCATATGTTTGCCCATGAGGAGGTCAGAGGACAGCATGCTGGAGTTGGTTCTCTCCTTCCAGCATGTGGGACCTGGGGATTGAACTCAGGTCATCAGGCTTCGTAGCAAACATCTTTATCTACTGAGCCATCTCACTGGCCCCCTAGAGCTATTTTTGTGTAGGTTGTACACTGTCTTTATTGTAAATCATCATCTATGTGATTTTATAAGTGTGAAAGTCCAGTTATACTAACAGAAAACTTTCCATGGTGATTTCCTGGTAGAGGGTGTTTGCATCTTGCTCTGTGTCTTTCTCTGTGTTAAAAGTCTTCCCGCTGACGGTGTAAGGTTGACTTGAATCTAATCTTTTCCAAAGTATCGTCTTTGTATTTGTTTTCTGAAGAAAGACAGCGACCCCACTTCCACCTTTCTTTCTCTCGCAAAAGAGAATGTCTTCACCCTTAGAAGTTTCAGGCAGAGCTCCAGTGTTGTCGAGGGGGCAGTAGAAAGCCTCCTTGGATGTTGGCCGTATCATAGCTCTGTTGCCAGCCGCCACCCTGTCCCTGCACACTGAAAGTACAGCCTCTGGGTCTTGTGTCTCCTACGAGCAGCACTGAGATCCAGGAAGAAGACACCGTTAACCTCCTGGTGAGAAGAGTTACTGAAGACCTTGAGACCTATGTGAGTGTGGTAAGCACAGTGGTGCAGTTGTGGGTCCAGGGCCCCATGCCCACTGAGATCCAGGAAGAAGACACCGTTAGCCTCCTGGTGAGAAGAGTTACTGAGGACCTTGAGACCTATGTGAGTGTGGTAAACACAGTGATGCCCACTCATCTCTGCTAATTGATTTTTCTCTGTCCACGGGTAACTTCATTCACTAAGAGTCTTCCTGCGCCTTCTACTCTCCCCTAAGATGTCCTTGCCGAGGCTCACTCACTACCCTGTCGGGGCTCGAAAACTCATAGCCCTGCAAGCTGCGTGTAGTTGGCCATTATATTAGTTAATTTTCTTGCTTCTGTGACTGAAATATGAGGAAACAGTTTAAGGTAGAAAAGACTTATGTTGGCTTATGACGTGAACGCATCCAGCCCACCAGGAGGGGAAAGGCGTGGTGGAGTTCACGGCCACAGGACCAGAAGGCTAGAATTCCTCTCACACTGGGGTTCAAGAAGCAGAACTCAGGCCAGAGTTGGGCCTCAGCTACAACCCACAGGCCTATCTCCCAGCTGTCTCCTTCCCACAACTACACTCTACCTTTAAAAGTCCCCTAAACAGCACAACAGGCTGAGGACCACACATGAGTTTGGGGGGAATGCTTCACTTTCAAGTCACAGTATTCACTACCAACTCTGATAGCTTAGGTCCGGAGGTTGGCTTTTTTTTTTTTTTTTCCAGATGCATAATAGTGGTCCAATTAGCAATGAGAGGTGGGGGATGGGAAGCCATCAGGACTTCACTTGGTTGTCTAGGCAACAGGAAGCCACAGGCAGGACAATTTCTTTAGCAAATTGGCTAAGTGAGTGGTCAGGTACTCCTTGCTATCTCCAGGTAGGCGATCTCAATTTGAGTTTCTCTTCATGAAGAGAACCAGAAATTCAAGGCTACTTTTCCAGGGTGGTGGAATTGAGAGAGTTTTTGTGCAGTTCTCAGTGGAAACATCTTTGCTAATAAGGACAAATGGAGAATTGGGGCAATTACCTGTATATTTGAGTCCCAAGCTCCCCAGACAAAAGTACACACTCCAAATACAAAACCTGATTTTTTTTTTTAATTTTAGCCTGAATCACCCGTATCACAGCAAGATCTTACTTGAATGACCCAGACAGACTACAACAATTTTCGGCATTCTTTTGCTGTGGAAACTGAGCTGTTAGTGGCCACTTTTGAAATGGGAGAATGTGTCAAAAAAAAAAAAAAAAAAAAAAAAAAAACCACAGGGTTGTAACCTAGAAAAATTTCTAGAATTTCATTGTTTGGTATTTCTTAATAAAGTGTATGGCAGGAGGAAGGGATGCGTGTGTTGGCCTTTTCTCATTATTAATAAGGGTGTAGTAGACGGCATGCTTTTGATGAAGCGTTAGGTTTAATTTTTCACGTGGAAGCGTGTATGTGAGGAAGTCGGGAGGACACGCCACTTCTCTTTGATTGGTCCTGAAGAGATTTAACGTGTCCCGTGTTTGTTTCAATTATACTACAGTCTACTTCTCCAGTTAAATTGTTCTTTATTTACATTGTTCATTATCAAGTCAGTTTAGTAGTGTTGAATGCAGCATAATTAGACTTTTTTCCCCCCTCAAAGGAGAGGTGTCCCCCCATGAAAAACACAGGGTATTTTAAAACAATGTTTTAGTCTTGGCCGATGTTTTTATCTGTAGTGAACTCACGAGGAGGCTAAACCGCAGCGCAATTCCTAGCAGCCTCCGTCAACCTGGTGGAGCTGATCTTCCACGTTCTTGAGACTTCACCGCCTTCCCATGACACATCTATGTTCGCTGCATGTGTGTGATTCTGTGGGTTGGCTCAGAAGCTGCAGCAGAGGGCTATGACATGGAAGCTTGACCTGGACCTCCTGAATTGGAGTACGTTCTAGCTGGAGTGAGCACGCTATATCTCAGCATCCCATGATTCCTTTGTCAGTCAGTGGTCCCTGCCTCTGCGGGTTGTAGAAAGTGCTGAGAGTACCGTAGACCTCTGCTTTTATCTGGAAAATAACAAGACCTCTGCTTTTATCTGGGAGATAACATCTGCTGTTATTTTCATCCGTTTCCTCTCAAGAAAGCATAGTCTAGAATGCAAAGGGCCATTATAACAGTCCCTTAAGGACAGACAACTTCTCATACATTATATATATATTTATATTACAAATTTGTATTTGTAAAGAAAAGGACATGGAAGACCAGTGAGATGCATGCTTGCATGTGCCTGTAACCCAGATCTCTCTCTCTGGCTCTCTGTCTCTGTCTCTGTCTTTGTCTCTGTCTGTGTGTGTGTGAGTGATAAGTAGATCCCAAGAGCTCACTGGCTAACTATCCCACCCAGTTTCTGGTTCAGCGAGAGACCTGTCTCAAGGAAATGAGCTGGAGAGGAACAGGGAAAGACACCAATGTCTTGCTTTGACCTCTGCATACATGGGCACAGGTGTGTACCCACATACTTCTGCGTACCTGCACACTCATGTGCATCCCCTCCACAGAAAAGAAATAATTTACACTTGGTTCTGAAGCCAGTGGGTGTTCTATTTTGAGAATCCCTGCCCTAGGTAATTTTCTTCTCTGTATTGATGTACACAACTGATTCTAACAGGTAGCTAAATGCTATTTGAAAGCCTGATTCATCCATCCTGGCAAATCAAATAATAACGGAGGGATTCAATTAATTCGGGGGGCGGGGAATGTTTGGCTTTTAAAACGTTTGAACTATTCAAAACATTTTATTGAATTACTTACTCTTCACCAGAAATCATAATAAAAACAATAAAGCTAAGGCTGTCCCTGCCATGCTTAGGCTATGTGATTATTCCTTGTATAAATGAGTTTTATTAAGTTCAATGTTTGTTAAATTGAAATAAAACATTCTATATAACAACTAAAAGACGTTTTATTCCATGTAGTCTGGGGGAGATAAATTCAGACACATTTATGCATTTGGGTCATTTTAGAGATAAACTCAAGTGTGTATGGAAAACTGAAGACAATTAAGATAATTTATTATAAAAAGGTTAAAATCATTAGTTATGAGACAGTTGGCTTCATTTCTCCTCAAAGCCAGTTCTGATTCTTCTCTTACCCAGCATGCACCAGTGTGCATGTAGAGGGATTGAGGCAGTGGCCAGAGAGGTCCCCTCTGGTTTTTGTCTGTCACTATTCTTGTTTCTAGAAGAGGACTCTTTCTCAGAATTATAGCATGGGAGAAAGCTAACACATTAAAACAGCAACCACCCATCATTTAAAGCACGTTACATAAAACATAGCAGATTTCATAAGCTATTAAAATTTCAAATGTTTTTAGAAATGAGGGGTCTGAAGGTTGTGGACCAGAGGTAATACGTTTGCTTAGCACATCAAAGTTTTGGGTTCCACCCCTAGCACCAAAAAGGAAAATAAATTCAAAATATTTTTAATCTCATATTTTTACTTCAACCTGTTTGTCTTTGAGTCTAAAAGAAAGACAGACAAACAAACAAAATCGTAAGTGTTTAAAAAGCCAGTCATGTGGGCTTACACCTGTAATTTTAGCACTTAGAAGGCTGAGGCAGGAGGACCGCTGAGAGTTTAAGGTCAGTCTGGACTAGAGAGTGAGACCTTGTCTCAATAACAAAATGAAACAAAACAAACAAGATTAAGTCCTAAAGCAAAGAAAATAGACCCAATCCCCATAAACTTGTAACTCGCTGCAGGAAATGCCAAGCAGTTTCTAGAAGGCTCATATACATACATGAAGGGCTTCAGAGTCAGCCTAGGGTTCCAAAATCAGGAACCTAATTAATCAGTGACAAGACTTGCTGAGCAGCGTGGCGAGTCAATGAGTGAAAGGGAAAGTTTGGGAAGCGCTCACCGAAGCAACGCCCTCAGGCCAGCTTCTTAGCTAGTTTTGGGTGAGGAAAATTTATGGGCCCAGAGAACGCTTTCTTATTTTATTTTTTTTCCAAGTCAACATGCCCGTCTAGACTTTGAGCTTTATTGCAAGTCAAGAGAAAATGGGCTGGATCACCTTAAAAAAAAAAAAAAAAGTCTCAGCCAGCTTCACCGGAGGCTTGTCCCTCTGCAAACATCTATCTGTAGGCAAACAACGCTGAGAAAGCTGGACTCGGGCCTGGCTGGAGAGAGGAAGGCCACCCCCTCCCCTATTATCCGGAGGAGCAGAGTTTCCAATCCCAGTCAAGCGGTGGTGCTAACTCCTTGCTTCTGAGGCTCTGCGTTTCCTAATTTCATGGTCATAACAGCCTCGGAACGGATTCTACCAAAACTGAAAACACAAGGCTCCATGCTCAGCAGCCCTGTGACGCCAGGAGAGGCCAATGCCCCCTCCTCTGCCATTCTCTAGCACAAGAAGGCAGTCTCTGGGTGACATTCTTCTCAAGCAGGTATTTCTATCGCTTCTCCATTTCTTTATAGTTCCCCCCCTCCCCATTCTTTCTTTTGGCTATAACGTGCTACTATGTGCAAGCAGGCTGGAGTCTCAGAGCTCACCTCTCCTGTGAAAATTTGTCCTTTTTCTTTCTTTCATGGCTGCAGGGATATTTTTAAAAAGTTTCTGGCAAACGCTATCATGATGTTCACATGTTAAACCTGACCTTGGTCCCATGGAAATTCACTCTGGGAGCCACATTCAGCTGAGTCAGAGGGCGACACGGTTAACTTGTCTTACTATAGCACTGACAGGCTCCCTGCCTGCCCCAGATCATGTCTATTTATTGGTCCCAGGTCTAGCTATGGGGGTTCTGTATGGCTGAAATGGGGACGCGAGTTAGAAAAGTTCCTGCTTAGATTCACTTGGCGCTTGCCCCAACATGACCTTGTTTCTTAATCTTTGGTGCCGTGACTTGCGGGAGCTTGATCTAAGCAACTGGATAAGTCATCGGTTTGTTTTCCCTGAGGGTAGTCGAGTTTTCTGAAAAGCTATGCAATCTAGTAATTCATCTTGTCTTCAAGTTGCCCCACGGTTGGAGGCGAGTTCTGAGCCCTGTGGCTTTGGTTCTCTCTGATCTGAAAGTAGCCATGGGTGACTGTGTTTTTTTTTTTTTTCTTGTATTTTTGTTTTTGAGGCAGCGTGGTGTGCGTGTTGAGGATGGTGCCGGCGTGTGCCACTCGTTGGTGACGTGGTAGTCACAAAGGGCAGAAAAGGATACTTTCATTTTGGACACAGGAAAGCCACCCGTTTCCTGTAGTGGAAAGTCTCAAGCTTGATCAAGAAGTTGCCAATTGTTTGTTCTCTCTGACTTGCCCGGAAAAGCCTAGATGGTTAAAATTCATTTTTAAAAATATTTACCTAAATAAGGGTTGGGCATTATTAAGATGTTCGATCGTGGCATGAAGTACCACTCATAGGTGCCAAACGTTTTAAAATTAGCTTCTTGGGCCAAATTTAATAGATTTATAGAGCACCTCCACCCACAAGGCTGCTGGGAAATGTATTTAGTTTTGAACTTGAAACGATATATATACTGAGAGGGTGGATGTTGGAACACCAAGTGAAAGCATTTGAACTCATTTTTCAAAATGTCAGTAGGGCGGGGACCTCTGTGATCTTAGGCTCAGCACTTATTCCTATTCATTAAAAGACAATAACTTGTTTGCCCATTCACCTTCATGAATGCAAACTCTTGTATGATGCACAAATAACTACTTAGTTGTATTGTATAGTCTTGCAAGTAAAGACAGCAAGGTTATGTGGTCCAGTGTGGTGCTGGGAGGTGCTGTGAGAGATGGTCTCACCGGTGCTTCTGCAGAACTGATCGTATGTGGAGAGGGAAATGTGAGTGCAGGGAACCTCCAGGCGGGTACTAAAGCTCGCATATAAGATGGGAGTAGCAAGGAGACGTAGGAAGAAAGCCAGTCATCCCCTTCCTGAGGTGCCAGCATGACTTAGGAGATGTTCTCTGGTGTGAGATGACAGGTACTGGGTAAAGCCCTACCTCCTCTAGTACAAAAATCACCAAGAGTCTTGTTAGTTATACACCTGTCACTCCATTTTCTCAGCTACAGCCTTCAGGAGTGTAATCTGGCTTTAGCCTCTCACTTAAACTCAGCAATTCTTAGTTCTTTGAGGTGTGTGTGTGTGTTGTGTGTGTGTGGGTTCTCCCTACTGAGGACAGACATTGCTAGGGTACAGTTTTCATCTGCCTTCCTTTGTTCCCTGAAGTCAATCACAGAACCTTTTGGTTACTGCTCATCACAAGGAGATGAGGCAGATGGATGGGGGATGAGAACTCTGGGACCTCAGACTGTATAAGGTTAGTCTTGCTAAGAGGTTGGTGACCCTGGTTGCTGTCCTTCTCTGGAGTGTTGACATGCCATCCCTCTCCTTTTTTATTTTAAAGATTTCTTATTCCCTGGTTCTTGTCAAACCATTTGCTTGTCAGGTGGCAATCAGCTGAATGCTCGAAATGGACTTCCTTCCCCATTTGCTTCAGAAGAACCGCTCTGGTCCTTTTGCACACGGGACCTACGTGTTTGAGACCCTTCCTTCTTCTGTGCTCACGGAAGTAGTTCCATTGGGCTATTTCCTTTGAGAACTGTCATAAACACTCTTAAGACATTGACAAGGGATTTTAAGTCTCTCTGTAGGATGACATTCATCTTTTGAACTCTGATTTTTGTTTGCTACAACCAATCATTCATTAGGATTTGCTTTATCAAAACAGTACAAAGAAAGAGAACCTAGTAAAGCTGGTCATATCACGTATACAAGAACCCATATTTGCATCTTTCTGTGTAAAGCTATGCGGCATCTGTAAATTCTTTCCCAATAAGAGATTTGGGGAATCCCATTTGCATGGGATGTCTTATTGGAAAAGATGTAGTTCAACTTGACTTAGTTATTAAATTCTTAATTTTGCTCAGGAATAATTACAGAGCCCCTCCTGTGGTTCCTTAAGCTCGACTCAAACGAGTCTGCTTCAGACCTGCTTGAGAGGGCCCCAGGTGCCAACATTGGGCTTTTGCTCAGGGTTGCATTGTGGTATCCTGGAACAAACCTGGTACCCATCCATGTCAGATACACAGTTGCTGTGCTTGATTGAACACAACACATTCTTTGTTCTCTAGATAATTTTTAAAAAATCATATGTGAAGAGGTAGGCACATACTATGATGTATGATTGCTACAGAATAACTATGACATGTACTTACTTAATTGAGTAGAAAGTGATATGTCTTTGATAGGCACAAGCACCACGGTGTGGAAGCGCACAGAGAAGAAGTTAATTTTGATTGGCATAGTGGAGTTGGGGACAGGAAGGGTAATGTTGCCCTGGGAAGATGTTAAGAGATGGAAGACTCTAATCCAAGGTACGAGACAATCACTTTGGGGAATCGTGAGTTGGTCTGACAGGAAGATAGGTAAAAAGTATGCAAGGAGGTGTTAGCAAGAAATTAGGACTGTGGAGTTCAAAGTCATTTTAAGGACCTTGGGTTTCATAATGTAGGCATTAAAGATTTTTGAGTGAGCTTGAAATGAAATGATGCCTTACCTTTGGAATTACTGTGTAGATTGAAGTTTTTTGGTGAAGAGTGAGCACATCAATTTGGAGGTGATTAGAATAGTTCAAGAGAGGTAAACTATTAATTTAAAGTGGACGACATAAATTGGGCGGCAATTTAACAGATCTTTTAAGGGCTCATTTTTCTTTTTAAATATTTATTTAATCATTATGTATACAGTGTTCTGCCTGCATGACAGAAGAGGGCACCAGATCTTATTGTAGATGGTTGTGAGCTACCATATGGTTGCTGTGAATAGAACTCAGGACCTTTGGAAGAATAGTCAGTGCTCTTAACCTCTGAGCCATCTCTCCAGCCCCAAGGACTCATTTTTTGAATTATAATTGTTGATGGAGGTGAAAAAGAATTTGTTTCAAAAATGGTTAGTCAAGGAGTGGGATGGGTGTTAAAAGATATTATTGTAAAGTGAGCCTGGTGGTGCACGCCTTCAATCCCAGCTGCTCAGAAGGCTGAGGCAGGAGGATCACTAGTGGAAGACCTAAATGGGGCATATAGTGAGTTCAACACTAGCTTTGAAATTTGGTAATACCATTCTCAAAATAATGAGTTAGTAAAGGGTGAGAGATGTAGTTCAGTAGTAGAGGGCTTGCTTAGAATGTGCAAGGTCCTGTGTTTAGTTTCCAGTAATAGACAGACAGACAGACACATGCATACTAGGTACTCTGTTATCTTCATAATGACAAGATGGGTCTATCCAAACAGCTGCTAGAGGTTACATTCAGGGATCACTAGGGACTAAACAGCACACTTCATATGTGCAAAATGCTTTTTCCCTGGGATATTTTTGTGGCAAAATAATCTTATTTGGATAGGGTATAGAGTCATACGATAATAGCTCCCATTTTTATGAGATGGAGGCTGCTACAATTATTATAATTTATTCATAGTTGTCAAACATGTATTCAAACAGGTATTCTACATTGAGTACTTGAGCAACTTTTTGACTATGGAGGCCTAATTCCCTAGCAAATGGGTGAAGGCATGGCACAAGGGGGTATAATTCCCCTGCTGGTATCGAATTCTGCTTCTGTTAGCCCCCGTTCAGCAACTTCCATTTGGAATAGTGAGTCAAGACATTAGCATAAGCATGGGTAAAACCATAGGATCCTGCCTGGGAGTGAAAGATGGCAGATGTCATTGGAGGCTCTCTTTGGGAAGGGAGCCTGTTATACCTCTCGCCACTACCGAAATACTTCAGACTATGGGAGTTTGGAGCTGAGCCCAGTGATTAGAGGGCCAGAGAAGAGGAGTGGAAGGAGATTGCCCTTTT
>CABHPQ010134923.1:0-18934 GCA_902168405.1 Peromyscus aztecus
AGTGTCTCTTCACAGCATTAGAAAAAGTAACTGAGGGCATGGACAAGAAGAATCCCCTATATATTGCTAGTGGAAATATAAACTAGTCTAGCCACCATGGAGGTCAGTATGCAGGTTTCTCAAGAAACTAAAACTACATCTACAATATGACCCTGATACATCATTCCTGGCTATTTACCAGAAGGATTCTAAATCAGCATATCACAGAATTACTTGTACATCAGTATTTATTACAGCACTGTTCACAATAGCTAAGTTATAGAAGCAACCTAAATATCCAACAGTAAAGTAATGGATTTAAAAATGTATCATTAATAAATAAATAGGACCTCATGAAACTGAAAAGCTTCTATAAGGCAAAGGACAAGGTCAAAAGGACAAAATGGCAGCCTACAGAATGGGAAAAGATCTTCACCAACCCCACATCTGATAGAGGGTTGATTTCCAAAATATATAAAGAATTCTAGAAACTAGACATCAAAAAACAAATAATTCAATTTTTAAAATGGGGTACAGGAGAGGACTCCAGCAAGAGCCCTGCCCCATGCCAGACAGATGGGGCACTATTATGGTGAGCAAATGTATGGTATGGTATGGTATGGGAGAGAGAGACAGAATGGTTCATGTCCTGTGGACAGAGGCATATCTGAAGAGGCGAAAGAGGTGAGGCGTGGGCTGATTGTCACCCAGGGCTATAGTGATGTCTGGGCCTGGACTGCTGTTGGGGCCTGTGTCTGGGGTCACGGCTCTGATGCATGTCTGTTGACATCTGTGAATCCTGATACCACTAAAGGCCAAGAGGATAGGGCTGTACAGAGGATAGGACTGTACAGAGGATAGGGCTGCCCACTCCTCATCTGCTGAAGCACTCAGGAGAGAGGGTCCTACATCTCACCTGGGCAGCACTATAGAGCTGACCCTGTTTGCAGGGGCATGGACGAGCTGGCCCTGAAGGCATGAGAATGGGAGAGCAGGTCGCACCCCTCTCATATGCCATATGGTGGCATGGGCGAGGGAAAGATGACCTCCTCCCCTTGCCTCTTGCCACCTACAGCAGGTGGGGGACCTGACCCAGCCCCTCAACAGCCACAGCACTTGGGATGATAGGCACTGCACCTGGTCTGGGCAGCACAGTAGAGTTGACCCTGTAAACAGGGGTGCTGGTGAGCAAGCCCTGAGGACTTGAGAGGGGCATAGGCTGGTACTGCCTCCCTTTCTGAGGTATGATGGTGGAAGTGAGGGAAAGATGCCCTCCTCTGTTTCCCCTACCGCCTTCAGCTGGCAAGGGAGCTGACCCTCCCCTTTACCAGCTGCAACACTTGGGGAAGTGGGCCCTGCACCTGTCTGGGAAGCACAGCAAAGCTGACCTGTTTATGAGGGTGAGCCAGCCCCAGGAACATGAGCATGAGAAATCTGGCCCTGCCCCTCATCTGCTGTATGGTACCCCCACACCCTTCACCACCTGTGGCGGGTGGGAGAGCAGGCCCTGAGGTCGTAAGAGTGGGGAGCTGCCCCTGCCTCTCACCAGCTGTTGCACTCAGGAGAGTGGCCCCTGTACCTCACCTGAGCAACACAGTAGAACTGGCCCTGATGGTCCAGATGTGGGAGAGCTGACCCCAGGGCTGAAAGCAGGAGAACTAGCCCCACCCCTTGCTCATTGTGGTACAGGGTGAACTCCAATGGGGCAGTGCTGGAGAGCTCACCTTGGTGATGAGGACAAGGGAAAGCTTGCGGGCTGACCAACTCTACAACTACCTAGGCCCAGAATCAGAGTTAAGAGTTGGCCCACCCACCCACCCCCATCTATGATCTATGGGAGCACATGAAGGGGCCAGTCCTGTAGATCCAAAGCTGCAGGATCTCCATGACCTAGAGCAACAACAGGATATCCAAGGAGGAGTCTCATTGAGGGCCCAGCATCGATAGTGTAACAGAATCCAGAGGCCTCAAACCAGACCAATGACTCTTTGCAATGAACACTTGCAACTAAAGATATGTGGACCAAAGAGTTTACTGCGTGACTTACTGTGTCACACTACAGCTTCTATGACAAGATTATTTCCTTTTTTGCTCTTAAATTTTATTTTATTTACTGACTGGGCAGGTTTGCAAGGGCAGAGGGAAGATCTGAAGGAATGGTAAATGAATGGGCTGGAGATGCATGATGAAAGACACAATAAATAAAAAGGAAGTTTAAAAAATGGGGTACAGATCTAAACAGAATTCTCAACAGAGGTATCTCAAATGTCAGAGAAACACCTAAAGAAGTGTTCAACATCCTTAGCCATCAGGGAAATGCAAATCAAAATGACTCTGAGATTCCATCGTATACCTGTCAGAATGACTAAGATCAAAAACACAGTGACAGCTCATGCTGGAAAGGATGTGGAGCAAGGAGAACACACCTCCATTAGTGGTGAGAGTACACACTTGTACAGTCACTATAGAAATCACTATAGTGGTTTCTCAGAAAATTGGAAATCGACCTACCTCAAGATCCAACTATACCATTCCTGGACATATACCCAAAGGACACCCTACCACACCACAAGGACACTTGCTCAGCTATGTTTATAGCAGCTTTGTAATAGCCAGAAGCTGGAAACAACCTAGATGCCCCTCAATCAAAGAATGGATAAAGAAAATGGGGTACATATATACAATGGATCGTTACTCAGCTGTTAAAAACATGACATCATGAAGTTTGCTGGCAAATGGATGGAACTAGAAAAGATCATCTTGAGTGAGATAACCCAGACCCAGAAAGATAAACATAGTATGTGCTCACTCATAAATGGATATTAGATGTAAAGTAAAGGATAGCCATGCTACAATCCACAGACCCAAAGAAGCTAGGTAACAAAAAAAGGCTCAAGGGGGGACACTATGAATCTCACTGTGAAGGGGGAAATAGAATAGACATCACAAGTGGACAAGGGAAGAGGTCTGGATTGGGGGGGAAGGGAACAAGAGGGATCAGGTAGAGGGGGCGGGGAATGGAAGGAGAGAATACTGGGAAAGACCACTAGAATCAGGGGTATCTCTGGGATGAGCTAGCAACCTAGTGCAATGGAAACTCCCAGGAATCTATGAGGGTGACTCTAGCTAAGACTTCTAGCCATGGGAGGTATGGAGCCTGAATTGGCCATCTCCTGTAATCAGGCAAGACTTCCAGTGGAAGAATTGGGACCCCCAACCCAGCCACATAACCTCTGACCTAAAATTTTCCCTGCCTATAAGCCATGTTGGGACAAAGGTAGTGCAGATATTATGGGAGTGGCCAAACAATGACTGGTCCAGCTTGAGACCCATACTATGGAAGGTAGCTCACCCCTGACAATGACTGAAGGGCCAGGACCCAGAGGCTGAATAGCCCAGAGACCTAGGATAAAACCAAACATGACTGGAAAACAAGAAGAAAAAAGGTCAATGAAATGATTCCTAATGATACTGTTCTATACTCAATAGATTGGTACCTAGCCCAATTGTCATCAGAGAGGCTTCATTCAGCAACTGATGGAAACAGATGCAGAGGTCCACAGCCAATCATTAGGCAGAGCTGGAGCCAGGGGGAACCTGTGGAAGAGGGGGAGGAAGTATTATTGGAGCCAGAGGAGCCAAGGACACACCACAGGAAAAGAGTCAACTGTCCTGAGCTTGTGGTGGCTCACAGAGACTGAACCACCAACCAGAGAACCTGGACCCTCTGCACACGTGTTGCAGTTGTGTGGCTTGGTTGTTTTGTGGGACTCTTGGCAGAAGAAGCGGGGACTGTCTCTGTCTCTGTTGCCTGCTCTTGGGACCCTTTCCTCCTGCCGGTTGCCCTGTCCAGCCTTAATAGGAAAGGAGGTGCCTCATTTCACTGCAACTTGATATAGCATGGCTGGCTGATACACATGGAAGGCCTGCACTTTCCTGAAGGGAAGGGAGAGGAAGTGGATGGGGGGAAGAGGAGGGGGGAAAGACTGATAGAAGAGGGGGGAGGTAGGGAAAACTGATCAGGCTGGGAAAAATTAATTAATTAATAAGAAAGGAAGGAAAGAAGAAAAAGAAAAAAGGGAGAAAGAAGGAGAGAGAGAAAAAAATAAAATGTATCTATATACAATAGTATGTTTTTCAGCCATAAAGAAAAATGGTTAGGTTGTTTGTAGGAAAATGAATGTAACTGGAGATAATCATATTAAACAAATTAAGCCAATCTTAGACCAATATCATTATGTTTTCTTTCATTTGTGGCTCCTAGATTTTATATAAATACATAAAATCATGCACATATATTTGACATGAAGGTAGAAGCAAATGTTTAGGGGAGCAAAGGAGACATGAGTAAGATGAGGCTGATGGACGGGGAACATACACACGGTGTGAGAGTGTGTGTGCTCACGCGTGTGCCTGTGTGTGTGACATGAACAAAGCAGAAGGTACAATGTGGAGGAAAAAGGAGTCTCAAGGAAGTGGAGAGAAGGAACAAGAAGGGTAATGGACAGTGTGTCAACCACTTTTCTTGTTGCCACAGCTACAGACCTGACAAGAAACAGTTTAAAGGGGGAAGTTGTCTGGGCTTCCAGTTTAAAGGGACACACCTGATCACAGCAGAGAAAGAGCTGCAGAAGCGAGGCGGCCGCCACACTGCAGCCGCAGTCAGGAAGCGGAGCTTGAGCGGAAAGTAGAGGCAGGGTAGCCGTCTCAAGGCTTCTCCCACAAGGCTTTGCCTCCTAAGGGTTCCACAGCAGCATCCCCATCTGGTGCCCCGGGATCCAGACACGAGCCTGTGGGGATAGTCCACATTCAAACCACAGCGGGGAGGAAGCAAAGCAAAACGCAGCACTTCCTCAGACGCAGAATCTAGATGTCTCCTTAGCAGAAGAGGGACTGTGTTGGAAGAGGGAAAGGAACAATTGATGGAGGGGACAGGAAAGGGGTGCATATATGAGCACGGTACAGTGATACATACGTGTGAATAATAAAACTTGTTGTTTTGTGTATGCCTACTAACAAGGTAGCTGAAAATAAATAAACAGCACTGGATATGGTTACATGTCAAACTTAATATAAACTGGGAAATTAACCTTTTTAACTTTCAAAAATTATAACTATTACATTGAAAGTGAATATATTTTAATTTCTAGGAATATATGAATAATATTGCCAAGCTTATAAGTGAAATGAAAGTCAAAGAGGAGGGACATAAAATCGAAATGAGCAAACTTTATCAGGATATGCAAAAAAAAGGTAACTTTAAATTTTCATTTATTGAATTCTGATATATCGTGAAACAATTTAAAGATGCATATTATTTTTTCCAATAATAGTGAATGAACACTGCCTTGGTACATTTTAATTTAAGTTCTGTATATTTATGCAACATAAATATAATAGTTCTAAGTTTCATTCATATTTGTGCTCAATTTTGCCTAATGTGAACCAGCATCTTTATATAATTAATATAAAAGGTTTAAATAGGTTTTCCATTATAGCCTTGCTCTATTGAATATAACTTCACTAATTTTCTTTAATAAAACGGATCTCATTGCATGTATGTAGTGAATTGGTTTATTTTGAAGCCATGCTTAATGACCCTATCTTTATGAACATCATATATAAAATTAACTTGAGGGAGGCAGAGCCAGTCGGATCTCTGTGCATTCGAGGCCAGCCTGGTGTACAGAGCAAGATCCAGAACAAGCACCAAAAACTACACAGAGAAACCCTGTCTCGAAAAACCAAAAAAAATAAAATAAAATAAAGTTAACTTGAAGCCAGGCCTGTACACCTGTAATCCCAGCACTTGAGGCTGAGGTAGGAGACATATAACTTCTTGCAAGCTCTCTACACTATGTAGCAATCCACAAGAAAATGGGCAAATATTTGATCAAGAGATGGCTCAGTGGTTAGAGCACGTGCAGCTCTTCTAAAGGATCCGGGTTCAGTTCCCAACACACACATGGCAGCTCACAACTGTCTGTAACTCTAGTTCCAGGGGATCTGACACCTTCACACTAATGTACATAAAATAAAATGAAATATAAAATTTTTTTAAAGATGCAAAAAAACTTTGAATAAACACTACCCCAAAGATATACAGGAGAAAAATAAGCATATGAGAAGATGTTTGTAATCATACAAATTTGTTAATTAGTATTCGTTTTTTAAAACTCAACAGTACATCCATCCACAGCAATAAAAAAGAACCGACTACTGATGCACTCCACAGTGTGGCCACTTCAGAAGCATCGCTATAAGTGAATGAAGCCTGGCGGGGTAGCACATGCCTATACCCTGGCACTCAAGAGGCCGAGATAGGAATAGAGGAACTGCTGCACATGGGAGGCTAGCCTCAGCTACAAAGTGAACTCCAGTCTAGCCAGGGTGCATTGCTGGTCCTTGCCTCAAAAAGGAAAAAATAAACAAATATGTAAATAAATCCAGATTCAAAATACTGTGTTTTGTTTACATAATACTCTAGAAAACGAGAAAATTCAAATAAATATTTTCAAGTGTGTGAATGGTACAAAAGCCTTTTCTGTTTAATTTCCTAGTTATTCCTTTTATCAAGTTAAAAAGTGAGTAGATTCTGAGGTACTGATTTACAAAATAATTTTTATGAGATGCACCAAGTTCAGTTTTGCAAAGATTAACATTCAATAATATTCCTTTGAATACTATTTTAACCCTTAAGCTAAGTATAATAATAATAATTTAGTGCTATAAACTAAATACATATAAAGCCTACATATCCTGAACTACAGAAATGGCTTAGATAGATGTGGTTTTAATCCAGTATATGTTTCCACAGTGACCAATTATTTATAAGTATGTTAATGAAACACAACCCAACTATGTATCCTACCATCAGCTTTTAAACACTACTGTTACTGCCATTGAAATTTGACATTGATAAACTTAGTTTTATCTTTATTTTTATTTAAGAAGGTTTAATGTGCTCTGGAAAAATGAGATCTCCTAAAACGTACCAAATAGGTTTTTTCTTCAGTTTTTAAAGCTGTTAAAGAACAATGAAATGAAATTTTAGTTTCTTTTCTAAAAAAAGAAATTGTTCCTGTTATCTTTAGATATTCAGAGAGGAAGATGTTGGACATTAGGGAATGGTTGCCTTGTTTCTACTTTTTATATTATACAAAAAGGTTCAGCAACAGAAAGACTATTGCTTAGGGATGTATTCTTTGACACATTGTCAGGCTAAGGAAATCTGAAGTGACTGAAGGATTCTGGGAAGGTGGTATCCATAACTACAGTTGTGTTTAGGGCGACTGACCAGGTGACAGTGGGTCAGGTGGTGTTGATGTGCCATTCACAGTAGAGAGATTAGACGTGTAGTTCAAATGGGGAGAAAGCAGGGCCTGAAACAGTCAGGGATTAGTTGTGGGTAGAAATCCCTTACTTCTGGGTTTTGTGAACTGATCAGCTCTTACTAAAATAAGAGATTGTCTTATTATAGGCCTAGTCCATTATCCTCATGGTGGAGAGCATATCACAGGCAGGCAGGTGCTGGAGCAGTAGCTGAGAGCTATCCTTTGGCAGAGAGATGTACTGGGCTTGGCATGGGCTTTTGAAACCTCAAAGTGACACACTTCCTCCAATAAGGCCACACCTCCTAATCCTTTCAAATAGTTCCACTCCCTGGTGAGTAAGCATTCAAATGTATGAGCCTATGGGGCCATACTTATGCAATCCACCACACCTCAAATGAATGTGCTTTGCGCAGTCTAGGGTACTACATGCATACAAATGATAAGCTATGAAGCCAGATTTCCCATTAAAACCACACTTTAAAATGATCACTGGGTAGTGGGTGCATCATGTACTCTTGCTTCTTCCTCCTAAGGTGGAGCCAGCATTCCTCTCAACAGTTCCCATTTGTTAGAATGTCTATACCTCGCAAATGGCTCTATGTGTGAGGCTCTGCCTTAAAGATAACAGCCTGAGAAAGGCCCCTCCCACCTTAGGCTCATTCCCCCAATTTTGATTAACAGTTTTCTCACCTTTTGAATGTGAAATGTCCCCCACAGGCTAATGTTTGTACACTTGGTCCCCAGTTGGTGCTGTTTGGGGAGATTGTGGAACTCTTGGGAGGTAGAGCCCACCTGGAGGAAATGTGTCGCTGGGGTGATAAACCTTGTGCTTTACAGCCCAGCCCCACTTCATATTATCTGTCTGTTTCCTGGTTCACTGAGATGAGCAGTCACTGCAGGCTCCCACCCCACAGAGCTATTCATGGCCATGTCTTCTCCATATAGTGGCTTGAATCTACTCACTGTGAGCCAAAGCAAACCTTCCTTCCCCTAAGTTGCTTCTTGTTGGGTATTTTGGTACAGTGATGGGAAAAGCAACTAATAGTTTCCTCCAGAGTTGTCTGCACGTTGCTGTGTTCCTCCTGCATCATCCCAGTCACAGCTGTAATTAATGTCTGCCTCCTAGCCCAGAGCAGGGATTCAGTGAAAACAGGGAACACATGTACTTTGTATGTAGCGTTTAGTATAATGCCTGGTACACAAGTGATAATAAACATGCTGAAGAAGCCAAGGAAAAAATAAATAAACATAAGCATATAACTTTGAACTGTTAAATGAATGAATTTATTTTTGTTTTACTTAGTTGAATTAAATGAAGAAAAGCACAAAGAATTAATGGCAAAGAAGGAGATGGAAATAGCAGAGTTAAATGCGAAGTTACAAACTCAAGAGAAGGAAAAACAAAATGAAATACTCAGACTACGTCTAGAAGTAGGTGCTTACGAGTCTGCGAAACAGGAGCGTGTTCCTTAGTCTAAAACATGCTTTGTTTCTTATTGCAATGACATAAATTTCAGGACTAGACAGAACCCTCTGAGAAGAAGATGCCCCACATTCTCACTCTTCAGCAAACGCAGCGCTCAGTCTGCAGGCTGCTGGCCATATGCTTTACAGCTCTTGATCTGAGTAAGGTCCCGGCTTCCAGGAAGGATGTGCCTCCTCTGAGAATGAGGACAGCCACTCAGGAGTTACCTGAGTTTACAGTCTGGTCTGCACAGAGACAAATGGCCAGCATCCCAGCATGGGGAGAGTACAGCAAATCCTTGGGATTTCTCTCTCCCCAGAAGAAATCATGGAACTCTTTTTGTTTTACATGGGCTAAAAAAAGACAAATTTCTCCATAACGTATTTCTATGAAAATATATATTCTAGAGTCAAACAAAATTCCTTTGGAACATTTGTAAATGTATTTTAAATAAGTATGTCTCATAAATTTTGTAGTTCCTTTTTCCTTTCTGTTCCACTACATGTCAGAATCTCAAGGATACTGATGTGTTAACAAAGCATTTGTATTCATTTTTTTCTAAATTCTACCAACCTATTTTTCCATTATTATGCCCTGGCTTCTGCCCATCTCTACGTCCACATTACATTATGCAAAAATTCACAGATCTTAATTAAAATTATTTTAATATTATTTGAGATTAAATATTAATTAACTAATTAAATTATAACATTTAATATAGTTAAATAGTTAAAGTAAGCCGGGCAGTGGTGGCGCACACCTTTAATCCCAACACTCGGAAGGCAGAGCCAGGTAGATCTCTGTGAGATCGAGGCCAGCCTGGTCTACAGAGAAAGATCCAGGACAGGCACCAAAACTACACAGAGATACCCTGTCTCAAAAATAAATTAAAATAATTTATTTTCCAGGAGCTTTGCTATGCCCAGGGTACTTGATGGGGATCTATAGGTAACATTATGGAGTAGAAAGGGGTTATGTTGCTTCAGAAGGATTTTTTTATTGCTATTAACACTGCTGTTGCTATTGCTGCCACTGTGTGGCTGGCTGCTGATGGTGCCGCCTCTGGCTCCCAGCCGTTATATCCACAGAGAGGGCTGGCTGGCCAGCTGAAATACAGCAGCAGGTCGTATTTCAAGATGTACCACCAACTTAGCTTCCATCGGTTAGGAATATACGTTTTATTTGCTACCTGGGCTGTGTCACTAGACTAGTCTGGTTATACTGTTTAACTAGTACTCAGATGTCTGTCTTCATTATAACTCTCCAGTTCTCTCCTCAAACCATAACACAATCTCATAGAAAGCTTATTCTAGCTTTCTGAGAGGCTACACTAAAGTAAATCTAAAAAGAAGAATTATAGTGGAATATTATGTTTAAAAAATGGCTTATAAGAATAGGCTGTAGGAATCTTTTAATTCTATTCAATTCAAACAAAAACAAAAAACCTGAATTGACTACATTACATCCAATTTCTAATATTTGGCTTCAGAGTTTGAAAGACATGAGCTTTTCTCCTAAGACTATGGATTACAATGTATTTTCTTGACAAAAGTACACCAATGTAATGTGGAAACATTTTCTACTCAGTGTTCAAGAACATGCCTCACACGGAAGGGTAGGAAGAGCAATGGTGTCTTGAGAAAAAGTACCGTGCTACCTAGAGAGGTAGTGCCCAGGCTTTGGGCCCTTTTTTTAAAGCCCCCAAAGCAATTTTAACTTACCATTTAGCTGAATCTTATTTGGATGTTCTTTGTTCTTTTTTTTTAAGTTGTTCCATAATTTGAAAAACTTATGTCTATTATACAGATTGTGTTCAATTCAAAATATATAGCAAAGGGTTTTGTTGGTATACTTTTTCTGTAGAAACATTGTTTCCAAGTATTGAACTCTAACAGCCTTAATAACTTTCTCTTTTTGAATTTGATTCAGTTTGACACCAAACTAGCAAGAATTCAGACGAAGTCAAAATCCTATGCAGATGCTACTATTCTGCCACAAAGTATCTACAGGAGGGTATGTGCATTTTGTCCTGTGACTGTAACTTCAGTAAACTAATTGCCTTAGTGTGTTCCTATCAACATTTCCTAATGTTTACTTTAATACAGTAAATAATTTTTGTAGCCTAATACCACTTCTCCCTTTCAGTCACACAAAAGTGGAGCACCAGGCCTTTCCAAGTATGACAGTTTTTAAATAGAAGCCTGAAGTGTGTCTTGACGGTTGTCTTACCCTTCCTTCTACTTAACCTTACTTCTCAATTGCAATGACAACCTTTCTTCTGCTTCATTTAGAAGCTTCAACATCTCCAAGAGGAAAAGAGCAAGGAGATTTCGAGTCTCCAGAACACCATCCGAGACCTGGAGCAGCGGCTTGCAGCGGCCAGAGACTCCCGCCTCACCCGGAGACGGTTTTGAGTGAGCACTCTATGCAACAGCTACAACTTAATTTCTCTAAAGGCATTTAAAAATCACTTCTTTTTCAATGTGAGCATGCTAAATAATAAAGACGCACACTTATAAGCGTTTTTAAAATTGCATTTATTGAGATAAGCCTGTACTGTGGCCAATTCTGTACTGCATTCTTGCTTAATGGTATTAGCCATAAAAGAGTTCAGGTTCATAGGGCCGAGTTTCTCTATTAAACCATCATTGATTATGGAAATACTGTCTTAAGCAGCATGCAGGTTAACAACATACTTTTCTTCCATTACATCTTTCGAGACAGTCACTCACAGTTCAGAAGAACAATACAACACAAGATGAAGAAAATAAGATACACAGGTGTATGTAGTAAAGGAAAGCTAGTAGTCCTAGATATAAAAACGATAAGTAGATATTAAGATGTAGTCTGTTTAAAGATTTAGTTGGTTAAAAATGTGAGATTAAAGAGATGAAGTTCTTGTTGTTTTGAGAGTTTAAGTAAAGAAAAAACTGGAAAATGTGTCTTTGTCGTTCTTTCTCCGTTCTAAATTACGAGCTATCCAACAGAAACCCCTAGGTCATAGTTTATGTTTCTGTTCTCATCAATGTAAACAGAACACTGGAAAAAGACAAAGAAAGACACATTAACCAAAAGCTGCAATCACTTTTTAGTTACCCCACAACGCAAATCTGATTTGGGCCAAATTTTCTGTGGCATAAAATTTTAAATTTAGAAGCCAATATGGTAGATTTCTCCATGTTTGCAGAAATCCAATTCCTGCTTTTAGTTCACTGATTAATTAAGTGGATTGCAAAATTTCTTAAAAATGAAATTGTGCCTTTAGACTGACTTAGGGAGTATCCATCTTATTTTAAATATTTAGTTTGCGCGTCATTTTCACTTTTTGGTCTTATTCTTTCAGCTTCAGGTGGGGCTGGCTTCTGTGGGGTTTAGTGGCTGACTCCGTCAGGCAGCGGGAGGGGCCCGACACTGACAAGATTCAATGACTTTCTCCTCCGCAAAGAGTCCCTGTCAGCTACACAAGGACGGGAGGTTTCCAGCGCACTGTCAGGTGATTGCAGACCCTGACTTCTCAAATATGAGATGGCGGCAGTGGCAGCAGCAGCTGCTGGCTGTCGTCCCGGACTCCTGGGACAACTTACACAGAAGCTGGTTTAGGCACCCCTTCCGGCAAAGCTTCCTTTGGGCGAGTGAAAGCTGAAGGCCTTCACTCGCCTGCATGTCTCAGCTCTCTAAGTGACCCTGCCTGTGCTGGGGATGATGTAAGGCTGAAGGGGGCAAAGCTGGCTTAGCATCTCGTGCTCCTGGTTGATCATTCCCTGACAGCTCACTGCTCCCAAGATGCCCATGCCCGTGTTTGTGATGGTGCTTGTGGTGGTGGTGGTGATGTGTCTTTGAGGGCTCCGCTGTGCTACCCACGGTAGCTGAGGACACATTTTTACAGAAGTCTTCATCTTCAAGACTCTGGAACAAATTTATAAATCACTTATTAGCAAGCTCATAGATTTACCATGAATGCATTAAAAAAAAATTACTTATAGAGCCAACCTTTATGTTATTCCAACAGGTTAATTAGGATACAGTTGGTTAGTATATTAATGAAAAAGAGCCTGACCTTGGTCTCAGTGTCTATATTTTTTATTAAAGGTTTAAAGAATCCAAACTACCACATTTCTCTCTGCAAAATCAAAACTAAGTAAACTGGCTGAAAAAAAACTTAGATCGTAGTAAAGTCAGCCAAATCCGGAATCCCGACATCAGTAGTGCTGTGTGTAACTTTTCACCCCTGCCATCTAACCTAGTCCTGTTTTCTAAAGCAAAATGGCTTCTCCCTGACAACTCAAAAATGCCAGTTAAAAACTTTTCTTTCTGCAACATGTGTGGGAAAATGTTTTTAATTTCACCAAGCTTTGATAATGTTCACACAGTTCTGTCAGGTAAAAACAGCATCATAGCCTACTTTAATCGACAGCCTTTTTTTCCTTTTAGTAGAGCAAATAATGCATCATATAATTGATGGCATCTGGGAGACAGCAAAACAGAAAAGTGCTGATTTGGTCTAGATATCAGATGCTATAGTATGCTATTCTTGTTAACAAATACGTCATAGGTTTTAAGCTGATTATGGGAAATGTTTCTGCCTTTTGATTTCAATACAACTGGGTATGTTTACAGCAGGCATTTACACAAATGCAAAACCAGAAATAACCCCAAAATAGGACAAATAAAATCACAATGGCATTAAGTAATCATGTCAGTTCAGCTTTAAAAGCTTTATTTGCAACCCAGTCTCCTCATCTTTAAAATCTGAAACTAACTCTCAGATTTTATGAATATTAACATGTAAAAGTGGTATAATTAAAATGGCCTGTCAACAAAGTTAATTGATTAAATGACTTGTTGAAATTTGAGGAAGCTTCCTGTCGATCTAGGGAAAGAAAATGTAACTACTAAATAATTTCAGACATTTTCAAACCTGAACTTAAATTTTGGCAGGCTGCCCTATTAGAGAAACATTGTTTAAAATTATCTAAAGTATGAGAGAAAAAATTTAGTCAATAAAAATCAGAAGGTTTTTATAAAATGATTAAATGTAGTACTTCTCATAACAAGAACAAATATTTTCACGGTTATGAGGAGATAGCAGTAATGAGTAGAATATATTTCTTTTTCAGGTAAGTGCAATAATTCAACTTACAGATTGGGAAAGAGGACAGCTCTTTAGCAAAGCTGGTTGTCCTGAGTCCTTGACAATTTATTTAGCTATGGAGTCTCAGTTCCCTGACAGGTAACATCTCAGATGAGCTTGACTATCACTGTGCTCCGAGCATGCCCAGCTTACCACAGTCATAATATTTTATGTGTTGACTAAATTCTTGGAGCACTCATACTCATGCAATAACATTCATTAGTAAGTGACATAGTGATCTACATTGATTTTTATTATTTTAAAATTTATTATTTTTACTTTATGTGAATGAGTATCGTGCCTGCTGGATTAGGTGCACTGCCTCTGTGCCTGGTACCCTCAGAGGCCAGAAGAGGGCACCACATGGACTGGAATTCAAGTGGTTCTAAGCTGCCATGTTGGTGCTGGGGACTGAACAGGGGTCCTCTGCAAGAGCAGCAAGTGTTGTTAGCCACTGAGCCATCTCTCTAGCCATGATTTGTTGGCTTGTTTGTTTTTAAAGCCTTTCAAGATAAAGGCAGCAATATGAGTCTTGCAAATATGTTTTAACAAGTGTTACATAACAGAAAATGTGCATTTAAGATTTTCTTATCTAATTGATAATGAACCACTTATTTAGATACACTTTTAAAGTTTTCTCCTTATCGCCCAGTAAAAACAACCGAGAAAAATACCTACCGTGAGAGAGCAGTTTCCACACTTCTGCCCACAGTAAGCGATCTTAATGGCTTCTTCGACATACGGGAAAGTGAGGAAGGAATAGGGCAAGCCCAGGTGATAGACGAGACGGCCACATCTAAAAGGCAGATACCATGTTACTACTGTCCTCTCTGCCGTGACCCCACTCAGGCTCAACTGTGTACCCTTCCATGCTTCTAGTACATTTCCTTGAGTGGGGTCTATAATTGAGTTCCCAGGCAATGTACCAGGTCAGGTTATAGCAAGGTTGCTGAGTCTGATTTTAGCGTTTTTAAGTGTTATAGATGTCATTAAATAATTTAAAAATGTGGAATGACTGTGACTCAGTCAGATACTTTTTTAATTAGTATATGTCCCACCAAAGACTAACCATGTGAGCTTTTCATAACTGCTCAGGCAAGACAAATTTCAGAAATCATTGCATAACAAAAACAACGTCACAGTTTGGGCCAGTATCTTCTTTATTTATTAATTTGTAGTCTAGGAAACAAACCCAAGCCTTTCACATTCTATGTAAGTGCTCTACCAGTGGGCTATATCCCCAGCCCTTGATTTTTTGAGATAGATTCTCATAATGCAATTCAAATTAGCCTCAAACTCACTGTGAGGCCTAAGCTAACCTGAAACTCATTAGTCTCCTGTCTATTGAATGACACAGGTACTGGCATCGTGAGACTACAGCACACGTGTACACGATGCTCACTGGCTCATTTATCCCAAGAAACATATCTGATAGAAGAAAAATTTCAGCACAGTAATAGAATTGGAGTTTGACATTCTCCAAAATGGTAAGGTTGAAATGTCGATTTTACCCAAAATAGACATCTTTATATTTGTCCTTTACAACTGAATAGAAGTTTAGAGGCCTGAAAGAACAAAGTGTGAGGCTAAAATGGTATTTAATGTGAGACAAAGTGAGGAGCCAGCCCAGGCAGAGCCAGAAGAAAGCAAGCTTCATCAACCAAGCATGTTTTATAGAAGACAACATGTGCATTGCAGTTCTCTCAAAATATGAATGTTTTATTTGATCACATATCCCAAAATAAATTCATACAGATCATGCTGAAAACAATTTCCATACTCGGTTAGTAATGCAAGCACATAGCCACATAAAATTAGACATAAATAGTACGGTCTACAAAGTATGATTATTAATCTGCACGATATTTAGGATTATATCTGTTATGCAAATGGATTCTTCCATTTATTTAACACACAGGGAAATGTATAGTCCATTTTCTGTAACTATCTATTAGAATGGTGGACTCATTTAACTCAAAATAAGTCATTTAAAAAATATAAAAGCCATACCTTTGATGACTTAATTGAAACTGAGTACTTGATATAAAACAAAGACAAATGCTTTATTTTAAATCCTTTACTACTAAATACAAATCAGAAAACAAACACATGAGAAAGTTGTAAAAATCTAGGGGGGGGGAGAGTAACAAGAAAACCACTTGAGGGGCTGATTATGAAGGCAACATAGATAAATGCAAGACTTAGAATTGGTGAATGATTAGAAGTTCCAAACTGCCTGTCACAGTTTTCGGAAGGGCAGATGGTAGCAAAGCCATCACACAAGACCATGTGCATCACAACACAACACAACACAGTAGATAATGTGGAGGTGCTGAAGGCAGAAGGTAGTATTATTGGATTGTGTTGTGTTGTGCCGCCAAGAAGACTCACAGAAAGGTCAAAGTTTAAGGAATGGGTTTTAAAAGAGTATAATTAATTCCTATTTGAATCATTGATTTTTAAGATGTTTGTGACTATCACCGTGGAAGAGATAGCTGGGTTTGGCGTTCAATTACTGTATTTGAACTTTGTACTTACTTCAGTTCACTAGGATATATGTGGTACTGTGGTCAGCAAATAGATGAGGTCATTTTTGCAGAATGTTCAGTATGAAGAGAGGGGAAACTAAATCACCCTGAATAATACACACATGTAAACAGGAAGAAGGAAAAGAGTGGGAAGGAGGTGGCATGGGAAGAAGAAGAAAGCTGTGGAGAAAAACAGTAGGGTAGTGTCTGTCAAAGGGTCAAAACCGAAAGTGTTTGCCACAGCAAGGAGTCACGTGAAACGAAACGCGACCTGCGGCATTCAGCAGTGAAGCACGCTCCTGTGAATGATAAAAGTAAATAAATGACTAGTAGGAGTCTGAGAGGGACTCACCTGTCATATATGAGGAAGTCGTCTTTGTTTCCATTTAGGAGAGTCCAGACATCCGTCTGGTGTTCTTCTTGACGGTAAACAGCAATATGGTCTGACACATGATTCTTAAGGTGTATGTGTTTCAGTTGAGAGGGGGCTCCTTGATGGTTCACAACAATGTAAGAAATGTTAGAGTAGCCTTCGTTCTCTAGTTTCAGGCGCAGGTCTTCCAGTCTGCGGGGGACACGTAACATGAACGGTGATACTTGGTTGGCTGATTTGTTCCGTCTTCTACATTCTTTTTACTTCCTGTGAAGCTCTGATTATTTTTAACTGACTGAAATTTTTCTTTGTGTTGTAAAACTGAGCCTTCACTTTTATTTAAAACTTGGAAGTTTTTGTTTGTTTTTCTGTGTAGCCCTAACTGTCCTGGAACTCACTCAGTAGACCAGGCTTGCCTCGAACTCACAGAGATTCCCCCTGCCTCTGCCTCCCAAGCCTCCCAAGTGCTGGGATTAAAGGTGTGCACCACCATAGCCTGGCTAAAACTTGAAACTTTATGCTAAATGCTTGCATGAACATGAGCTCCAAATTAGTATATATTTAAATCCACCTTACATATTTACAGAATGTTATGCAATTAATATTTGGTGGATAACTCAACTAATATTTTTTATTTATGATTGTTAAATGATGCAAGACCTTCTTTTACAATCCTAGTGTTTAGTGCCTGTGCTGGCAGCCTTCCTCTGCTTCTTATATTGAAGAATTTCTCTACTAATAGTGAATTTCACATGGGTAAACCATTTTGAGAAGTTACAAAATGTAGGAACGCAAAAAAGAAAATGTGTTCAAAGCCCAGGAATGCCACAGTAAACATTTTGGTAATATTGTATATATCCATGTGTGTGTGCGGGGTGTGTGTGTGTGTGTGTGAACATATACATATGTTCTTCTGGTCTTTTCATCAAATTTGTGTTATAGAGACATACTTGTCTCCAAAAGCATTACTTAACATTAATATTATTTCTATTTTATTGCATTTTATATGCATTTGCTTGTATTTATCGGCTTTCCCTAAAGATGTCCTAAAGACTACTCACCTGGAAGCCTGTAGAAGGCACAGGTATCAGCTGGCTTGAAGGAGAGCCACCACGGTCACTGTACCCTCAGAGTTGAGCATTGGATTTTGATCCCCTATGCTCCAGGCTGGAGGTTGTTTACAAGCAGGGCTTTGGCCTTGGCTCTCTGTCCCTCCATAGGGGAGGAGACAGAGAGCCAGGGCCAGCCCTAGGCTTCTCCACATTGCTGGGGTTGTCCTGTAAAACAGAAAATGAACTTCATAGATAACTTCACAGTCATTACTATGAATTTCTTTAAACACAGTAGATACAATCCTACTTACTAAAACTTAGCCCATGAAGTCTGTCTCTATTTTGTTGGGCTCAATATGCCATTGCCATGAGCCTCTTTCCACTAAATCTTCCTGTAAAGGGGGAAAGTGCCAGCTAGAAGGCAGAGGAGTGATCAAACCATCAGCTAACTATCTGTAGCATGATATCGCAATAAGCACACTTATGGAAATGTACCTGACTGACAGCCAGGCACTTTTCTAGGAGAAGACACATATTCAGAAACACCTTCCGACTGTAGTGTATAGTCATATACACTCTGCAAACACATTCTAATTTTCATTTGAGATGCACTAAGTTCTGGGTGCTTCATTTTGTCCTCTGTCAACCTAGGAAGTGTTAGTAGGGAATTCTGCACAAAATCGCAAAGAGCCAGCACAGAAAGAGATGTGAGGAAGAAAGGATGTAGCGGTGGAGACAGGGAGACAGGGTACCAACGTGAATGTGGCTCGTGATGGCCCTTAGCTCTTGTATGACATCTTCCTGTAAAGTGCCAGGCAAAAGGCGGAGAGTAAACTATGACTTCCAGTTCAAGCCTTCCACATTTATAAACATCTGGGTACATTCAATACTTTTGGCTTGTTAGTCCTCCGTGTCTAGTTATATGATGATATAGGATTTGAATCTCTTCAAATGTAAAACCACCTGCTTTGATGTTACCACCATACTCATGATAAATGCAACCAAGAAAGGCAAATCTTAGCCAAGGAGAGAGAACAAGTCATTGCTCTTGCCCCATCTAAGACTCATTTTT
>CABHPQ010134924.1:0-15889 GCA_902168405.1 Peromyscus aztecus
ACTTACTCCAAGAGGGCACAATCACATTCAAGTCAAAGCAAAGAAAAGCAAAGCAAGGCAAAACCCAGGTCCAAAGAGGGAAACTCAGTGTCAGACTTCTGAGACTCATGTTTTCTAAGCCCCAGAAGGTTTGCCACAGCACACACAGCCTGTGTCTTAGACTCAGGCTGGCTCCACTCCACTCTACAGCTGCTGCCATCCTTGGGGACTGTGATGGTTTGAAAGAAAATAGCCCCCAGGGGGAGTGGCACTATTAGGGGGTGTGGCTTTGTTGGAGTAGGTATGGCCTTGTTGGAGGAAGTGTGTCACTGTGGGGGCAGGCTTTGAGGTTTCCCATGCTCAGGCTATGCCTCATGCCACAGTTGGTTGCTTCTGCTGTCTGCAGATCAAGATGTAGAACTCTCAGCTCCTTTTCTAGTACCATGTCTGTCTGCATGCTGCCACATCCCACCATGATGATAATGGACTAAAACCTCTGAAACTGTAAGCCAGCCACAATTAAACGTTTTCCTTTATTAGAGATGCTGTGGTCATAGTGTCTCTTCACAGCAATAGAAACCCTAACTAAGACAGGGACCTTCTCATGGTATTAACGTCTACAAAACACTGGGGTCTTCTGCTGAAACTGGGCTGCACCTTCACCAGAAGCTTCTCTTGTGTTCTCTTCAGGGACTCCAGCCCTGCCACAAAGTGCCAAGCCTCAAATGCTCTCTAACCCTTTCATGCCTTCAAAATCAATGTTACCTCAGTGACACTTATACTACCAAGTTTTGCTACCAATACATGGTACAACATGGGCCACATCTGAAACAGCTTCTATGTACTAACTCTGAGGAAACACTTCCCAAAAGACTCATGTGAGTGATTCTGATCTCATTTAAATCACTCATGATTCTCCAACCCCAGCTGAACAGTACCAATTTACCCCAGTAAAGCAGAGATTTTAATTTTATGGTTCTTTTTAAAAATTTTAGATATACTATAATTTCAATATTTATCCCTTCCCGTTCCTCTCACCAATCGCCTTACCCCATAACCCCTTTCTTGCTGTCTTTCAAATTCATGGCCTCTTTTTTCATTGTTATTACATGCATATATGTATATCTGTATATATTCTTAAATATAACTGGCTAAGTCTACATAATGTTACTTACATGTATGTTTTAGGGGCTATTTTGGTATTGGATAGCCGATTGGTGTGTGCTCCCCTGTGGAACACTATTTCTCATGCTTTCAACATTCCTTAGTTGCCTATAATTATTTGAGTAGGATTAAGGCTGGGATTTTTTTCCCCCATCCACTTACCTGTTGGCACCTTTTTTGTTTGGTTCATGTTAAAGCAAACATGTTGGTATGACTTTATGGATGTAGATTTTGGCATTACTAGGTGTCTTATTTTGATATTTCTGTGAAAAAACAACATCATAACCAAGGCAACTTATGGAAGAAAACACTTGACTTGGGCCTTGCTTATGGTTTCAGTGGGTAAGGAGCATGGTGGCACACAGGCAGGTGTGGTGCTGGAGAAATAGCTGAGAGCTTAACATTCTGATGCAGCATCCAGAGAGAGAAAGACACAGGGCCTCTCATGGGCTTTTGAATCCTGGAAGTCTACCCCCAGGGGCAACTCCTCCTCCAAGGCTATACCTACTCTAACAACACAGCATCTCCTAATCCTTCCAAATAATTTACCAACTGGTATCTAAGATTTGGCAGAATTCTCATTCAAAATACCA
The DNA here is from genome assembly GCA_902168405.1 of Peromyscus aztecus. Lineage (NCBI taxonomy): Eukaryota > Metazoa > Chordata > Mammalia > Rodentia > Cricetidae > Peromyscus > Peromyscus aztecus. The sequence goes on from CABHPQ010134924.1 coordinate 1,737, forward strand.
CATTCTTGACCACTACAGGCTTATAGCCATATCATAATGCAAACATACATCTAGTCTAACTTCAAAAATCCCCATAGATTTTCACAATCTCAATACTGATTAAAGGCCAAAATCCAGGCTTTTCTGAGACTCTAGGTAATCTCTTCACTGTAACCCCCTATAAAATCAAAATTAGAAAAGCAGATCACGTATTTTCAACATAAAGTGCCACAGAATATACATTACCATCCTAAAATGAAGGAAAGAGAGCATAGTGAAGAAACACTGAGCAAAAGCAAGAGTGAAACCTAGCAGGGCAAACTCCAAATTCTGCATCTTCTTTGCCCTGAGAGTACCACTCCTTTTATTCCATTTTGAATCAGGCCTTTCTTTAAACTTTTTATTGCCTTTAATACGAAACTTGATTCCAAAATTACATCTCCTGGTGCTCTTTTTCTTCCCCTCTCAAACTGTATATTTTGTATTTCTCTTTGTCCTGCTTGGTCTTTTTCATTGTAGACCTGCGTAAGAGTGATGATCACTAATAACCACATGACATAGTCAGTACTAGGTTCTCTTGAATGATCCTCTGCCAATGATCTTAATCCAAAACTCTTCAACTTAGCCTCCTGCAAAATTTTAAGAAGAGGGCAAAAATCAAGCATATTCTTTGCCAAAATATCATAAGAATGATCTTTAAGCCAGTTGATAATTGTCTTCTCCTCTTAAACCTCTTGAGTGTGGCCCCAACAGTCCACATTACCTTCAGCACTACTGACTCCTACAATCCTACTGGGGAGGCCCATTAATTCATTTTTAAAGTGTTCAACCATTTTTCTAGTCCAAATTCCCAAACTCTTCCATATTCCTCCGAAGAACATCCTGGTCAGGCCTGTCCCAGAAATACCCCACTTCTGGTCCCAACTTCTGTCTTAGTTACTATTATATTGCTGTGAAGAAACACCATGATCAAGGTAACTAGTAGAAAAAAGTATTTAATTGGGGGTTTGCTAACAGTTTCAGAGGGTGGGGATCCTGGTGGCATGAAGGCAGGCATGGTGCTAGAAAAATTGCTGAGAGCTGTAAACCCTGATCTACAGGCAGCAGGCAGAGGTCCAGAAATTGGCCCTAGTGTAGACTTTTGAAATTTCAAAACCACTCCCAGGGACACACTTCCTCAAACAAGATCACATTCCCTAATCCTTCCAAATAGTTTACCCATTTGGGGGTAAGATATAATTTTATGAGCCCTTGTTGAGGGTGTTCTCATTCAAACCACACTAGGAGACACAATCTCACAGCAAACTCCCTTCGGCTCTTACAATCATTATTCCTCCTCTGTTGTAAGGTTCTCCCAGCCTTAAGTGTGAGAGTGAACCCCTCAGATTATTTATCTGAAAAAAGTTCCTCTAAATAAAATTATAAATTCTGGCACCATTGTTTGCTTAAAAGAGTTACAACAGCTGATTATTTTAGGCACACATTCACCTCCAACACACAGATAATGTTTACATCTTCCCTTTTAATTATATTTGCTTTTCCTCAATATTAAGATTATAATATGTGGTATTACCATTTGACCAGTAATATGTTGTTTTTATATGAAAACTTTTCCTTCAGTCAGTGTGGTGGTTTGAATGAGAATTGCCCTGATAGGCTAATAGATTTGAATGCTTAATCACCAGGGAGTAGCGTTCTTTGAAAGGATTAGGAGGTGTGGCCTTGTTGGAGGAAGTGTATCACTGGGGGTCAACTTTAGGGTTTTAAAAGCCCATGTCAAGCCCAGAGTATCTCTCTCTGCCTGCCCATCAGGACCTAGTTCCCTGTTCTGCTCTAAGGCTACATGTGCTGTCATGCCCCCTGCCATGATGATAATGGACTAAGCCTCTGAAACTATAACCAAGCCCTAATTAAATGCTTTTTCTATAAGTTTTCTTTGTCATGGTGTCTCTTCACAGCAATAGAACAGTAACTACGTAACTAAGAGAGTAATCATTGAATCATTTTAATATTACATTTTTTATTATTTGCTAGTACTGTTATTTATTATCATCAATATTAGAGCAATAGCCACTATTAATTGTTATATAGTTTTCAATAGGATCATGTTTTGGAAATTTAGTTTTCTCAGACTGATGGATTGTTTTAATGACATATACTAAGTAGCTAACAATAGAATTATCATAAACATCTAGGTCTCCACTATTATCGTTAGAGATTTTAGAAGATGCCTGATATTTAGTACTTGAATTTATGTTTTCATATCAAAATTTATGATTATTTAGTGAATCTACCATAAAATTGAAAACAACTCCTTATACAAAACAAGATTTAATTTAAGACCTTGTTTTTCTGCAATATATTTTTTATTAAACATTTTCTGTAATATATTCTGATCACAACTCCCACTAGATCCATCCAAGTACTTGCCCATCCAACTTCATGCTTGCTCTCTCTTTCTCTCAAAATATCAAGCAAAAACAAAACACAAAACGAAAAATCAAAATTGAAACAAACAAAATAGTAATAAGACAAAAAGTACCCAAATGAAACAAGAAGCCTACAGAAAACCTGATGGAGTTCACTTTATGTATTTAAGGACTTTTTTATATGTAAAAATGTTTAAAGAAACAAATTTGACATGACACTTATTTTAATTAAGAATTCAAACCTTCTTTCTGTTCATTTTTTTCCAGTAAGTCATAGGAACAATAAATACCCATATTCATAACCAAAAATCTCACAGGAAATTTAACAAATACGAATTAGAAACAAGATAAAATTTCTGTTAAGAGTCTTCAGGATTTAACTGCTATTTTAGTTCCAAGCATGTTTGTTCTACACAATGAACAAAAATTGCATAACTTCTGAGAAATCATAAATCTGCAGTTTTCAAAAGTCCTCCAGAAAGTCTCAAACATTTTGCAGCTACTGGGACAAATTAGTATTGTGTATTTGCACCTCAAATTTGAAACAACGATCTCCATGCAGACATTTCCAAAATTGCCCCAATAGCCATAGAAGTCATGGTTTAGTTGTGGTCTGATATGATGAAGTCACTTTCCCCATTTTGAACTTTGATAATCTCAAACAGGGAGATTGTCATTCCTGGTCTGGTCAGGTCATCACGAGAGTGATTGTGCAGGGACAGTTCTGACAGACAGAGCATACTCCACTTACCAGCTCACCTTTCTAGAAGTGGTTGGAATCCCTTGTGGAACACACTAGATTCTCCTCATCACTGCCTAGAAGATGCAAATGTCTCCTGGGCTCCACGTGGCAACACCATGTTTTTTTAGATTCAACACAAGCCAGAGGTAGAGGTTTCTGTTTTGTTCCTTGTTGCAGTCAAGCTACCAAAATCAGTTTCTGACATGCATTAGGTTTTCCATGAACAATAACGGGTTTCCCTTCATCTTCTCTTGGACCATGTGGTTTTCTAAAGAAATGTAATCTTAAGGTGTGCTGTGGCCTTCCATTTGTCTTACCTGGAAACAGGAAACCAACTTTGACAGAACCCTATTTGAATTTTCCAAGGTAAATTCACCTTCTTATCAGACTATCTAAAACATGATTTAAGGAGTGGGACAAAAAAGTGATTACTTTGTTTCTGGAGCCTGTTTCCTTGAATGATGTCTCTTGTCAGTCATCATTTCAAAGCCTAGATAGAGACAGAATTCCTGGAAATATATCTAGGCAAAATAAAATGAGTCACAATCACACTTAAAAGCATTTTTGAAGGCTGGGATTAAAGTGAAGTGTATTGTAGAGAAATTTACATTATGAATTCCATTCAAATTAACATTACGTATTAGACTTGTCAAAGTCTACTTTTCACTGTCATTAATATTAAAATAGTGACACACTGTTGCCACATGGATGAAGAAAACTAGTAATGTGAGACTTGGGAGAAAATAATAGGTTTAAATTCTATCCTTTCTTATTCAAGCTAATCACTGCATGTTTTTTAGAGCTCCTTTATGGTTCTGGGATTGAACTCAGAGCTTTAGGCCTGTTAGGCAATGGTCCTACCTTGCTGATAATTCCCTATCTTGATGGTTCTACTGTTACTATTTGGAAGCTAATGCAAATATTACAGAATTGGAGAATCAGACAGATCTGTAATCCACTCATGTCCAGAGAGGTTATGTTTTGATTAAGAATAAAAAGGTAAGAATCAAATGTGACCATTTCAGTTCACAATAGCCAACTTTTGTGCTGTTTGTCTACATCTTGTCCTTCATTCTGTCTCTAACTCATCCCTTCCACTTCTCCAGAGTAAATTCTATTCTTGACCAACTTGGAACACTTAATTCAGCAGACAATAATGGTGATCCATTCACATAGAAAGACATGCCCATTCTGAGGACCAGAGAGTACAAATTCTCCCCCATCCACAGGTTAAGGGGTTCCTGAGGGACTGTAAACCTCAGCTGCATTTAGATGTCTCAGGGAAATGGATGTTTTCTTGCAGGTCTGTGATCCTGGCCTAGCCCTCTCAGTGATGACTAACCTGGAACGTAGATGACATACAGCTTGTGCCAAGACACAGAGCCATGGTATCTGGTGGGTGAAAGTCAGCTTCACTGGCACATAAACTGAATTGGAGGGTGAAATTATTTAGGGCCTTTGCTTTTCACCTTTGCTTAAGTGCACAGATGAAATCAGGTTATTAGTTTGATATCAAATGCTATACCATGAAGAAAAAAGTCTTCCTTATTTTCTCAAGCTCTCTGTCCTAAAGGGTATGTGTCTCTCCATTTATTTTAGTTATTTTAAAGTTTGTTTAGTTGCCTTTTTTAACTCCACAAAAAAACATATACTGAATTGATACATTTTGATAATTTATGAAATTCAATGTAATGAATTATCAAAATGAAAGGAGAAATTTTCAGAAAAACTAAAGACATTCTATTAGACAATCCATTATTTAATTATGACTTACTTTTAAACAGTAATTTATGTTTTATTACATACCAAACATAGAAAAATTAAATATATGTATTATTCCTTGAAAATATGCATGTAGGTGATAAATATGGGAGATTGTGATTATTTAACTTTAGTGTTCTATAATCACTGTCATAGTAACTAAGTAAAAATTGGAATAAAAATTTTGATTGCATACATTACTACATAAGTATAGAATTTTAAGAAACACTAACATTTCAATGTTTAAAGATTTTAATATGACTAAGAAATGTATTTGATTAATAATCAATTTAGTGTATACTACATTGGCACTATATATTAACATAAAGTAATGCACACCTCAACTCTTTTTAAAAACTTGATACAGAAATATTTCATAAGGTATTTCGGAAATGTGTTCACAGGAATGGCAAAGTAACTAAAGTAACAAAGTAACTAAAATTAAAGGCAATATGTGCAAGATCATCTTTGGTATTTTTAATATTTATTCAACATAAAGCAAACAGTGACAAAAATGTGGAAGTCACTAGTTAAAATAACTGATTGTATAAATTATACCAAAAATGATGTGATCTTTCCATGAAGTAAATTGGGTATATACCTATATGTTAATAGGTTTCTTTAGATGGAAACGTTTTTCAAAACATTGAAAAAATTTCTGGTATGTCAACAATTGTGGATATCTGATATAAAATAAAAACGTCATTGATCGAATTGTTTATTATGTTATAAAATATCTCATAACAACGTGAGAATTTAACTGTTCAAAGGTTTTAAGCTTAGCTCTTTGATCATATTTTCTATGGTGCATTTAATTCCTTCTTTGCTTGGACAGAGTTGGACCACTAAAATACCAGTGATGGCAGTCTACTTCTTGCATCCGATCTTTATCTTCACCCTTGGTAGATATCCTTGCAAACTCTAAAAGGAACTTTAGATTGCAACATTCTAGATGGCTCTCCCCCAACCCTTCCAGTGGTTGTAATGACCAGTGTTTTAATCTCAACTTCAGAGAATTAGACACTGTACTAACCATGCACACATTTTACTGGAGCACTCTCACTCTGGCTCTGCTTTGCCCTTCTGCAAAGAGGCAAGATTATCCCAAAGATGAGGTGCCTTTAATGGTTTATGTTTGAAAGAAACTCCATAGCCTGTGGGGTCACCATGATACTTTCTCGACAAGTGCCATTTGAACTTACATCTATCTACACACTGTTAAAACAGCTCAGACCGTATTTGAGAATTGCAAAGTGAGAATACTTTGCTATTTTATTTAGTTCAGAGTTTCTTATGCTCATCAGAATCAAGCTGGCAAAAAAAAAAAAAAAGCTCCAAATGCCCATATATGCAGCATCTGCTTCCGAGGCTGCAGTAACTGTGCAGTACCACTACCTTTCTCAAACAAGCATTTCTAATTGAGCCTGTCACTCAGGCTCCACAACTGTGGGTGCTTAGCAACTGTGTTCTACAAACTGCTCCATCTAAGATGTGTAGTATTGAACATCTGCTTGGTTAACTCTTTATGGCAAAGCATTTTCAAACTGCTCTATGATCTTCAACACTTGCATTTATGCTGTCTTTGTTAATGCCACCTGCATTTTGGTGGTGCATTGGTTTATCAGTTATTATATCTCTCAAAATAATACTGTTTTTAGCTTTGGGCCTTCAATTACAGCCTCAAAAACAATTCAAATCATGAGAGTTTGTACTGACAAAACTAGGAAGAAATAGGATAGCAGCTAAATTACAAATGCATTGAGTAGCTAGAATTAAGTGGGCAAAGAAAGGGACAAACAGGTATCTTTGCAAAGCATGTTTTTCAATTTGGATTTGTTGAGTCTACAGACTATAAGAACGATGTAGACATATTAGACTCTTTGTGGTCTGTCCAGTTTGTATTACAAATGGAAAGGTTACTAACTGAGAAACTGTTTGATGTGTGTTAGGATTGAAGACATACAGAGAGACAGCAGTAGATGGGGCTAGAGCAAGATACATGTGCTGGGCTTGAATGGCAGTCCCATGCATAACAGAGGCAGGACTCTTAAGGGTCCATTTATGAGAAATCTTCCTGTGATGAAGAATAACAAATTAGAAATTAAGGAATTGCATTTTTAAAATATTAGTTTATAAGCTGACATCATGTCATTCCAGAATACTTTGCTCTTATTCTTAGCCCTGCCCCACATCCCTCCCTTGAGCCCCACTCCTCCCTGTCCCCTCCTCCAGCCTATAGGCTCTACATATGAGAGACAACATAAAGGATTTACATTTCTCCGTCTGTCTTGTTTTACTTAACATAATATTTTCTAACTATCTATTTTTTGTAGCTAGACGTTTTCCTGGTCTCGCCCAGTACCAAGATCCCATAGCCATTTATAAAATTCCTGTGTCCTGCCTGGTCCTGCAACCACTCAGACCCAAGTAAACAGACAGAGGCTTACATCAGTTACAAATTGCATGGCTATGACCTATGACTCAAGCTTCTTGCTAGTTAGCTCTTATATCTTAAATTAACCCATTTCTAGTAATCTATAAGTTGCCACATAGCCACGGCTTACCGGTCCGCTGGCATGTTGTTCCTTCAGTGGCAACTGCGTCTGCTTTGCCTCTTCTTTCTCGTCCTGTCTATATGTTTGAATTTTCTGCCTGCCTCTAAGCTGCCTTGCCATAGGCCAAATGGCTTTATTTATCAACCAATAACAGCAACATATTTTCACAGCATACAGAAAGACATTCCTCCATCCTTTTTTTTTTCAATGACAGGATTTTGGTTTTCATATGGCTTTAAAAAAATAGAATCCAGCTGGGCAGTGGTGGTACATATTTTTAATCCCAGCACTCATGAGGCAGAGCCAGGTGGATCTCTGTGAGTTCGAGGTCAGCCTGTTCTACAGAGCGAGATCCAAGAGAGGCACCAAAATTACACAGAGAAACCCTATCTTGAACAATAAAACAAAAAGCAAAACAACAAATACAAAAAAGAATCCATTGTATGTATATATATAACATATTTTCTTGATATGTTCATCAGTTTGTAGACATCTAGACTTGTTTCAGTGGTTTGATATATTATTAATGGGGCAGAAATCAGTATGAATGTACAGATATATTTTTATAGTGGGACCTAGATATTTCATATGTGTGTGAATATATATATATATATATATATGTGTGTGTGTGTGTGTGTGTGTGTGTGTGTGTGTGTGTATCAAGGAGTGGTATAGCTAGATAATCAAAAGATGATGACTTTAAGTACTTTTCATTTGCTTTGAGAAGCTTCTATTACTGATTTCCCTGATTCCACAGTGGCTGTACCAGTTTACAGTCTCACCAGAAATGACTATGTGTCACATCTTTGCCAGCAGTTATCTTTTGTTTTCTTGATGTTAAGCATTCTGACTAGAGTACAATACAGTCCCATAGTCAATTATTGAGGTTATTTATTATGCCATTGGAATCTTTTTCAAGAAATTTTGCCGATGCCTGTAGCATGAATCTTAAAAGTCTTATTAATAAAACCAAACCCAGGCCAGGTATTGGGGTGAAATGCTGGATAGTCAGAGAGACAGAACGAGCCACAGCTATCTCACCTCGCCGGATCCTCTGCTGGGCTTGCTTCCTCAGACTGGAAGCCTCTATGTCCTCATATCCAAATGACTCTCAGCTGAACTGCTGCTAGAAGCCTGAATGCTTAACCAGGCCAAATGCTTCTCCAGGCCAAATGCCTCTCCAGGGCAAATGCCTCTAGTTTCTGGTCCTCACGCCTTATATACCTTTCTGCTTTCTACCACCACTCCCTGGGATTAAAGGTTTGCTTTCTGGGATTAAAGGCGTTGGTCACCATTCTTGGGTGTATCCTTGAACACATGGATTTCTGCCTCTGGAATGCTAGGATTAAAGGCGTATGCTACCACTGTCTATCCTCATGTTTAATATTGTGGCTGTTCTGTCTCTGACCCCAGATAAGTTTATTAAAGTACACAATATTTTGGGGAACACAATACCACCACAGATGCCTTCATCTTAGAATGGCTTCCTCCACCAGTCTCCATGATTCATGTTTTTCATTGTATTATGAGCTACTGTGACTTTAGTTTTACACAAGGTAAGAGAAAATTGACCTGATTTCATTCTACTACCTGTGAATATTCTGTTTTCTAACACCACTTGCTAATGAGATTTTTTTTTCCCAGTGTAAGTTTGTGATGCTTTTGTCAAGCATTAGGTTGCTGCAGCTACGAAACTGTGTAAGTGGTTGGGGGCAGTGTGTTCTCTATTAGATTCTATTGTCTACGTGTCTGATGTTGTCCAGTTCTGTGTGTCGCCTTTGTCCCAATCCCTCTAGAGTGTAATTGAAGATGTGGTAATGCAATACCTTCAGCATTGTTCTTCCTGCTTAACATGTGAAGAAACTTGGCATATTTTATAGTCCCATGCTAATTTTAGGATTATTTTTTCTAGTGCTTTGAAGACTGTGATCTAATGCTTGAAAGGGATCATGCTGGATCTGTAGATCACTTTCAGTAATTAAGGATTTTCATAATACTAATTCTGTCAATCCATGAGCATGAAGTGTCTTTCAGTCATCTAGTTCCTTTCTCAGTTTCTTAAGTGTTCTAAAGTTTTCATTGCAGAGGTTTTCATCTCCTTTAGTATGTTTGTTCATAAGCATTTTATTATTGCTGAAGCCTTGAATGTGACATTTTTTCATTTCTTTTTTGGCAAATCCTATACTCCTGTACAGATAGTTCATGGATTTTTGTGTTTGTGTGGCACCCTGCTGCTTTGCTGACAGTGATTATCAGTTCTGAGTTTTCTGGTAAAATCTTAGTGTCTCTCAAGTAGAGGCTCACACTATCTGCAAATGGAATTGAATCCTTCCTTTCCTATTTGCATCTATGTCTGGTCTTCCTTCACTTTTAGTACTCCAAAAACTTGAATATGATCTTCAATAAGAGCTAAAAATTACCTTTGTTTTATGGTGGATATTAAAATAAGTGTTCTTGGTTTTTCTCCCATTTAGTGATGTAGCCACATGTTTGTTTAATATAGTTTATTACACAAAGGTATTTCTTTTATGCTTAAGTTCTTCAAGGCCTTGTCAAAAGGGAGATGGAACTCTTTAAAAGGCTTTTTCTGCCCATTAGGATAAGATATTGCCCTATCCTTAAGTAACAGTCTCAGTAACCTTTCTATTGCAGGGATAAAATATGCTGACAAAAGACGCTTAGGGGAAGAGCTGCAGAACTGGCCCTGCCTCTTGCTTCAGGCTTCCTTGGGTGAGCTAGCTCAGGAAGTGCTAGAGAGCTTGCCCAGGTAGTTTCCATGAAGGACAGCACCCAGCTACCACTCAGGCCCAGGACCAGGGCTTTGGGTTGTCCCACTCCAATATCTACCTTATCCACATGTTGGAGCACGTGGAGGGGATGAACCTGTGGATCCAGAGCTGTGGGATATCCACAGCACAGGGCAGCAGCAGGATATCCAAAAGGAACCCCAGTGAGAGTCCATTATCCATGGTGTGACAGAGATCAGAGGCCTGGAAGGAGACCAGTGACCTATCACAGTGAACACTTGCAACTAAAAATGAATGGACTAAAGGGTAAACTGTGACTCACTAGACCACATACTACATCTTCCACAAGATTCTTTTCTCTCTGTCTCTGTCTCTGACTCTGTCTCTTTCTCTGTCTCTCTCTCTCTCTCTCCCTCTGTCTCTCTCTCATTTGTTTGTTTTGGTCATTTTTTCGTTGTTTTGGGGGAGAGGTTGCAGAGGCAGAGGGCAGGTGAGTGGGGGGCATGAGGAGATGGGAGGGATCAGGATTCAGAATTCATGATGTGAGATCCACAAAGAACCAATAAAAGTTTAAAGAATAATAATTATTGAAAAAAAACAGACACTTAAGGTATAGTTTATTTTCTTAAGAGAGACAGAGTTCATTTCATCTTGGAATTCCAGGGGGACGTAGTTAATCACAGCAGGAAAAACATGGTAGCAGGCAAGCAGGACAAGATAACATGAGCAGGGGGTTAAGTAGCTGCATTGCATCCATACTCAGAAATCAGATAATGAACAAAGACTGATGCCTGGCTATAAAGTATCAAAGCCCCCACCTTCAATGGCACTTCCTCCCTCCAGTGAGACTTCACCTCGTAAAGTATCTACAATTTTCCCAAGCACTGCAACAAGTTCTGGACCATATACAAACAGATAAGCCTGTGTGAGACTTTTTACATTCAAATTACAACATTTATGCCTATTGATTTGCAGATGTTGAAGCAAGTTTACAAGCATGGGTAGAAACAAAATTAGTCACGGTGTATGATCTTCTTATCCTTTGGTTGATGTTCGATCTTATTGAATTTGGTTACACATATTTTGTGTTTATGTTCATCAGGGAAATTGCTCTATAGTTACCTTGTTGGGCTATGACCTTGTCTGGTTTGAGTTTCAGTGTGGTTGTTTGAATGTATTTGGTCCCCATAAAGTCATAGGGAATGGCACTATTTGGAGATGTGGCTTTGTTGAAGGAAGTGTGTCACTGTGGGGTGGAGGTTTCCTGTGTTTAAGCTACTCCCGTGTCACAGTTGACTTCCTGTTGCCTACAAGATGTAGGACTCTCAGCAACTTCTCCACCACCATGTTGATCTACATGCCACCATGCTCCCCACCATGATGATAATGGACAGAACCTCTGAATTGTAAGTGTGGCACCCCAATTAAATATTTCCCTTATAGGGGTTGCCATGGACATGATTTTTCTTCACAGCAACAGGAACCCGAACTAAGACAATCAGGATACTACTAGGTTTCTAGAATAAGCTTGATTGCTTTCTATTCCCTTGTTCTATGTGAAGTGTTAGAATGTGTCTTCATTAAAAGTTTAGTGGAATACAGCAATGAGTCCATGTAATCTTGGATTTTCTTTGTAAAATTATTTCTGTTTGTTGATCTCTTGCTTGCTTATATGGAAATTTGAGTTGTTTATATCAACTTGTTTTAATTTGGCACATAATGTTTTGGCTGGAATTTATTCAATTTTAAAAAATAGAAGTTTACAATATATTCCACAGTGATCATTTGGATTTCATTGGAATCTATTGTTACATCTCCCTTTTCACTTTTAGTTTTATTAATTTGGGTCTCTTGTATTTCTTTTGTTTGTTTTGGCTAGAGCTTGCCAATCTTGTTTACCTTTGAAAAACTAGGTCTTTGATCCATCATGTGTGTTGTTCTTCTGGTTTTATTATTATTCTTTCTTGCTACGTACTGGAATTTCAGAGTATGGTTCACAACTGAGGAAAAGACATGACAACACTAAGGGAGGGATGGCTATTGTTTTCCTATGACCTTGAGGTGTATCATTGGTTTATTTATCCATCCCCCTCCTTTCTCTCTTGGTAAGCATTTATAGATATAAATTTTCCTCTTGGATTTGCCTTACCTATGTCCCAAAACTTTGTAGAAGTTGTGCTAATATTTTCTTTTAAAATGTAAGAAATTTTAAATTTCCTTTCTTATTTCTTCAGTAATTCATAATTTATTTCTTAGCTGTCTTATAATGTCTATGGTTTCACTTGCTATTGATTTCTTGTTGTATTCTACTATGATCTGATATGATACAAAGAACTTTTTTGATGTCATTGTCTTTGTTAAACCTATCATGTGGCCATTTTTTTAGGGAAAGTATAAGGGCTGCTTAGAAGAATGTATATTTGCTATATACTGAATGGTACATTTTCTGTATCTTTCTGTTAAATCCAGTTGATCCATAATGAAGTTTAACTCTGAAATTACTTTGTTGATTTTCAGTTTGAACAATGTATTTCAAGGTGACTCTTATCTAGGTCCTGAATTGATTTACTTATTTCATTCATCTGTTCAGTTGAGTACTCCATATGGTCATTGATTTCTTTTTAAAAAAAATAATCTGGGAGGGAGAGGAGTCACTGGTACATGAGCGGGCTTTGTGGAGGCCACTACCTATGATGAGATACCTCGTGCAGCCTTGAGGCAGGGCTTGGACTTGCTTCTACTGGATGTGCCGATGTAGCATGAATCTTAAAAAGTTCTTATTAATAAAATCAAACCTGAGGCCAGTTATTGGGGTGACCGCTGGAAAATCAGAGAACAAGCCACAGCCACCTCACTTTGCCAATTCCTCAGCTGATCCTGTTTCCTCAGACTGGAAGCCTCTCAGTCCTCATCGAGAATGAATTTCAGCTGAATTGTGCTGCTCAAAGCCTAAAAGCTTAACCAGACAAATGCTTCTAGTTTCTGTTCCTCACGCCTTACATACCTTTCTGCTTTCTGTCATCACTTCCTGGGATTAAAGTCTCACTTTCTGGGATTAAATGTGTGTGTCACCATGCCTGACTGTTTCCAGTGTGGCCTTGAACTCACAGAGATCCAGAGGGATTTCTACCTCTGGAGTGATAGGATTAAAGGCGTGAGTGCCACCATTTTCTTGCCTCTGTATCTAGTGGCTGTTCTGTGCCCTGACCCCAGATAAGTTTATTAGGGTACACAATATTTTGGGGAACACAATACCACCACATGCCTCCACATGGGAGGCCTTACCTTCTTGTGGGAGGGAGTGAGGGATAGGTTGGGGGAAAGCTAGGGGAGTGGATGGGAGGAAGGAAGAGGGGGATCTTTGATTGGTGTGTAAAATGAATGAAAAAATTTCTTAAAAAACAAACAAACAAAACAAAACAAAAATAATAATCTGAAAAAATATTTTTCTGGCAATTCAGCAATTTTACTATCTTTGGTTTCTAGAATTGAAGGAAAATGAGTGTAAGGTGGTATCATAATGACTTGTTCCCCCCCCCTTTTTTGTGTATTTCTTTATTGTGTTTTTGTGTCTGTTGAGATGGAAGTATACCTCAGCTTTTACTTCCCACTTTTTATTAATTTGTAAAATAATGTGTGCCTTCATAGTGAATTGTGTTTATGTATGGGAGAAACCAATTGCACTAACAATACAGAAATTTGTCAGCAATCCTGGTACAGTCCTGCAGTAGAATATACTTACATACTTCAGCTGTAGCCATATCGTGTTCAGAGAAAGCAGCGCTAGATAGTGATTGAAAAATGCAGCTATTCCTGTCTTACTGTTAAAATTATTCACAACTGCTGGGCGGTGGTGGCGCACGTCTTTAATCCCAGCACTCGGGAGGCAGAGCCAGGTGTATCTCTGTGAGTTCGAGGCCAGCCTGGGCTACCAAGTGAG
>CABHPQ010134925.1:2373-19550 GCA_902168405.1 Peromyscus aztecus
CTTGGGTCTGACCAGTCTACAGTGAGGAGATCACCTTAAAAATACCAGTTTCTGCTGGGCGGTGGTGGCGCACACCTTTAATTCCAGCACTCGGGAGGCAGAGCCAGGTGGCTCTCTGTGAGTTCGAGGCCAGCCTGGTCTCCAAAGCGAGTTCCAGGAAAGGCACAATGCTACACAGAGAAACCCTGTCTCGAAAAAACCAAAACACCAAAAAAAACAAGAAACAAAAAACCAAAACCAAAAACAAAAAACCAGTTTCTGTAACTGCTTACACTAGTAGTGACCAAGGCTCATAAATGAGAGTGAAAATGCTGTAGCAATGCTGTAGAGTCTCCCTCCGTTCCTCACCTCATTTCTCTCAGGGACAGGTGAGCAGTCCGTGTTCACTTGCTTCCTTCCTCCTCCCACCTTTTCATTCCTGACCCTGGTAGCATGTTGTGTACATGGCTGTGTATGTACCCTTATGGATTGGCACATGAAGAGCTGTCACATTCTCTCTTAGTCTGGTATTCTACTATTTGAGCTCCCACTGAGGACTATTTAGGTATTTCTGATCTTGTTCTTTCATAAACAGTGCTGCAAAGTTAAATGTGCAAATAAACAGAAAGCTCCTAGAATGGGATTGTTAGTTAAAAACCATGTGCATATTTGTACTTTTCTCCATGGGTTTCTTGTTAAATTAAACAGTTACGTTATTTACTGACTTCTTTGTGTGTGGCGGGGCACAAGTGAGGATAGCTTTTGAGTTGGTTCTCTCCTTCACCATGTCCATCCTGGGGAGTGAACTCAGGTTGTTGTTGGGCTTGGTGGCAGGCATCTTTACATTGAGCTAGCTTCTCAAACCCTTTTTGTTTGGTTTTTCAAGACAGGGTTTCTCTGTGTAGCCCTGGCTGTCCTGGAACTCACTCTGTAGGCTGGCCTTGAATTCAGAGATCTGCCTGCTTCTGCTTCCCCGGTGCTGGGATTAAAGGTGTGCGCCACCAGGCCCAGCCCAAATCTTAATATTTTAAAATCACATTGATTTATTGTGTGTGTGTGTGTGTGTGTGTGTGTGTGTGTGTGTGTGTGTATGGGTCTGTGGATATGCACATGCCAATTTTCTAGTGGCAGTCGAAGAACCACCTGTAGGACTCAGTCCTGTAGGAGTCAGCTACTGCACATGGCTCACTACTCAGGTGCTTCAGCTGATGCCTCTCCATCTTTTTGTGCCTCCTTAATTTTTTGTTCTTTTGTGGGATGGGGCTTTTCTGAGACACAAGGTGGTTTGGAATTTACAGCAGTCCTCCTGTCTCAGCCTCCTAGGTGCTGGGATTACAGTTTAAGACACCATACCCAATAATAGTTTTCATGTATTTATTCATTTATTATTGCTGTTGAGGGGTGTTGGGAATTGAACCCAAGACCTTTCATATACTAGGCAAAGACTCTATACCATAGAGACATCCCCTGTGTTTAATGGAGTATTTTTGTACTTAATGCTTTGATTTCCTGTTTTGGACACTCAGTAGCCCACATACATTTCTGTATCATGACATCTAAATGTGTTTGATTTCCAGAATGTGCTCTTTGTCCTTTTCTCCTGACTTGATGTTACTATCTGCTTGTTCTGTCACCCCTCAGCTATTGGCCCACTGGTGGCTGCAGAGTCTGAGATGACTTGGGTCTCACTCAGTACTTGCTTCTTGGTCCAGCTCTGGCCGACACCCATATTCCTCTTCTTCAGGACAGTTCTTGACAGGATAATCCTTTCCCCCAGCAGCTGGTTGAGTTGTAGCACAGGCAGGTAGCTGGTCATAGTATTTCCCTCAGGTTTGAGTCCCTTTCAGCCATGCTGGCAGAAAACAGTGAACTCCTTCTTCCTATCCCTGCCCCAGACAATCATTGTAACCAGTAGGGGCTTCTCGGTTATGTACTAGGTCTGGTGGCCTGCTCCTGTGACAGCTGTCTCTCTCTATACCATCCTAGGTTTGTGAAGGGAGATAGTGAGCACACTACGATGAAACAAACTGAAGCTGTTTTAGTAGTCTGGGGATGGCATTTCCCTGTGACTATCAAGTATACAGAATTTACATAGGATGACTGTGCTTCTAGGGCTCTGGTTTAGGGCATGACAAAGCGCATTCAGTAAGTCAGTCTTGGGTTAAGTTTTGATTTCTTTTGTGACAAATTCTTGTTAAGTCGCCCAGGCTGGCCTAGAACTGAAGATTCTCTTGCCTCCTTTCTTTAGAGTGCTACATTGTGGGCTTGTGTTACCCTCCATGCCTTGCTTGTCTTGGATTCTTTAAGTGGAAGGTTAAAAAGCGTTCAGTGAAACAAGCTTTCCTAATATTTAGTGCAGAGTGGTCATTAAGTGCATCTGAGAAAACAATAAAATGCTCACACTTTAGTTGTAATCATGAAATAGTTTATCTTTTCCAAGTCAAATCATTCTTGAAAATTGTATCAGGTATGTTTTTCTTTTCTTTGTATTTATTTTGAAACAGGGTATTACTCTCTAACCCAGGCTATTCTGGGACTTTCTATATAACCCGGACTGACCTCAGTCTTGTTGGTAAGCCTCAGCCTCCCAGCTGGGATTTTAGGTATTAATCACTGTACCTAATCTTAAAGTGCATTAAAAATAATTTTACATTATTTATCTATTTATTGTTGATGTGTTTGTATCATGTGGGTTCTGGGGAGCAAATTCAGTTTGTCAGAATTGGCAGCAAACAACTATTTTACCCAATGAGCCATTTTGCCAACCCCTTAAAGTACATTTTTAAAGTTAGATATTTCTCTTTGATTTATGTGATACTTTATAAGATTCTGCAGTTTTATTCAGTAGATTTCAATAAATACTTTGCTTGGTTTCCTTTTGTTCACTTCAAATAGTGTAGTGTGTGTAATGTAAAAATTTTTTTTTACCTTTCTAGAGCTTTATTGGGAGAGAAAGGGGGAGAGAGAGAGAGAGAGAGAGAGAGAGAGAGAGAGAGAGAGAGAGAGACTGAGAGACTGACTGACTTCGTGGAGGGGGGACGTAATGTAAATATTTTAAGTATTTAGGAGGCAGGTTTCTGCCTCAGAGTGCCTCTGGATGGATCCTCCTGTAACACGACTTATCCAAGACTGAAATAAACCTGGCCAGTCCATTCTGCAAAGAGGGACAGTCCAGGGCAGGTGACTTGGTCTCCACATTCGGGAAGACTGAGGAAGGAGGCCACTGTCCACCCTAGTGGAGTCAGTCTCTAACAGAGTAGTTATTCTGAGCAGAGATGGACTTTTTTTTATACAGATCACTATTCAGAATGAAAAACTGGGCATGGTTGGTGCATGCCTTTAATGCCAGCACTTGGGAGGCAGAGATGTGGATATCTGTGAGTTTGAGGCCAGCCTGGTTGATATAGTGAGTTCCAGGACAGATCTAGAGCTCTATTGTGAGACCTTGTCTTAAAACAAACAAACTAAAAAAACCAAAAAACAACCAAACAAACAAGCCAGAATGAATGAAAATATCAGTATTCTGTAGTAATTAATATGGTAGCATGTCTGCAGAAAAGAAGTCAGAATTACAGAAGATTTTAGAGAGATTTGCTTTAATTATTTCCTAACAGTCACTGGGGGAAAAAAAGTTCAGTGTCTTTTGGGAACTTGTGTAATTGCATGGATAAAGGTACACTGACATAGTGGCTCATAAAACTGCTCTTTCTCCTTTCCCCCACTGTCATTGGAGAGCTATTCCTGTATATATTTGTATAATTGCTACAGATTTCCAAGGCTAAGTAAGCTTCATTTCTTCCAGAGTGGGCATAAGCTATTCAGGCTGAGGTTATCAAGGCTGAGCCATAGAGAACATAGTAGTGCCTAGGCCCTACTATGTGGGTGTGGGTGATGGGACTGTGACAGTCATTGTCTTAAGTTGAGCTGTCAGTTTTTGAGTGACTCTGGCAATAATAATTGATGTTTATTGAGCTCTTATTACATACCAGTCTTGATGTACACACTATTATTGAGTTCTCTCATCTCTGACCCTGTGGATAGCAGACAGCAGTGGTAATGACAGTTGTGATTTGAACTCAGAGCCACGGGTGCTCTTCTCATTGGAGCAGACAGCCCTTCAGATTTGTGTATAATTAGTAATAGTTTGATAAATAGATTGAGAAAGTATAGGACGGTCTCCGGTTCATTTAAGAATAGATAAAAGTGTCTACCCAGCTGTCTTTAAATGTGTACTTTGTAGCATGTCTTGCCTCAAGTTTTTTGACAAAATTTTTTTTAAATTGAGCTAAGTGTGGTGGCATATGTCTTTTAATCCTAGCACCTGGAAGGCAGAGGCAGGACTATCTCTGAGTTTGAGGCCAACTTGATCTACATAGTATCTCTATGAGTTTGAGACCAAGTTGGTCTAAATAGTGAGTTCCAAGCCAACCAGGATTACATAGTAAAACCATGACTCAAACAAAGAAAAATCCAACAAACAAGCCTCACATTTTATCATAAATAACATGTTTTGATATATGTGTATTTATTTATATGTACTTATTATATGTGTGCGTGCACACGTAGTGGATTGGCTTAATGGAACGAATATACAGATGCTTTACCTCACATTGTATCCAGGAGTCACTTGGGAATTAAACATTTCTTTTCCTTAGTTTTTCCAGGGTAACTGAATAGACATGTTCAGCTTTTAAAAGATTTGAGAGAAACACTTGAGTAGTCAGTTATAGTACAAATGAATACCAAAAGAAAACCTAGAGCGTTCTGAAAAACTAAAGAAAGAGATTTTTCACAGAGAGTAAGGGTACTAGAAAGAAATAAGGTGTGGATGGGAAGACAAAATATTTCTGGGAAGGGTGCTTCACTCTTGGAAGTGGAAATATGAATGTAACAAAACAGCATTGTGGACTGGAGAAATGTCTCAACAGTTAGGAACCTTTGCTGCTTTTGTAGAGGACTACAGTTTGATTCCCAGCACTAGCATTTTGTTGGCTTACAACCACAAGTAACTCAGCTCTAGGGGATCCAGTGCCCTTTTCTGGCATCTGAAGACACTTGCACTTGTGTGCACATACTCTTCCCCTCACATACACATATTAAAAATTAAAACCCAGCATCTGTTTCTCCCAGTACCATATCTTCCTCTATGGCTAGCCTTTGTGTCAGCCTTGGGATCCAGGTTCATGAATGCTGAGGTGTAGCCATAGAGTGAAGGATTCTAGGACACCAGAATCCCCCCTGGAACATAAGAAGTGGAAAGAGAAAGATGAGTCAAACAATGTAACATTCCAAGAGAATTTATTAGTTTTTGTTCTGTTTCTGTTTTTAAAATGTAGTAATAAATGTTAAGGTTACTGTTTTATGTATTTGACTAAATTGGCTTCGTATAATTGATGCACTTACGATGTTTATTGAGTGCCTAATACTGGCATTTATGCCAAAGCGCTAAGTTGATAGTGGTGAGCCAGACATAGCTTCTCAGTGCTTTCCCAGAGCTTGTACCCTCCTGAGTAACAAAGTGAAGTTGGTAGAGTAACTTTTTACAACTCACTCGCTGTGTCCATAGAGCTCAAGAGTTCATTCTTCTGGCCAGTAGAAGGTACCATAAAGTGGTTTGTCAGCATGCTTTGATACAAATGCCAAGTCTGTCAGTACAGAGGATTTGGGCCTCTGAATGTAATACCAAAGGGAAAAGGGGTTTTAAAAAAGATAGTTCTTTATTGTTTATCTTTAAAGTTTCTTTTGTGTTTTTGTTTGCGTGTGAAGGCCAGAGGTGGCCTTCAGGTGTCATGGCTCAGGAGCTTTGTCCTTCGTGTTTTCTAAGACAGGGACTTTCTTGAGGATCACTGATTAGGCTAGGCTGGCTGGCCAGTGGGCCCCAGAGATCTGCCTGTGCTCTCCAGTGCTAGGATTACTAGTGCATAACACTATACCTTCCTTTAAAAAAAACAAAACCAAAACCAAAACTTGAGTGCTAGGATTTGAACTCAGGTCTTTTATGCTTATTTGGCAAGCTCTTTGCTGATTGAGCTGTCTCCTTAATTTTTATTATTATTTGATTTTTGTTTTTTGAGTTTTGCAGCAGGGTCTCATGTAGCATTGGCTGGTTTTGAACTCTTAATCTTCCTTCCTGTCTTCACCTCCCAAGTGCTGGAATTGTGTATGCTGTGCTTGGCAAGAAAAGAGGGTATTTTAGAAAACCCAAAGAAGGTGTATTTTGTGTATGATTTGTTGACTGGTGCATTTGAAACCTCTGTCTGATATTATTGGCCGTACACATTGATTCAGCCACTTACCTGTTTTTTCTTGTTTGTTTGGAGTTCTAAGAATTTAATCCAGGACCTTGAATATGCTAGGCAAGTGTTCTGTGGCTGAGCCTTATCTTTCCCCCATGTATTATTTTTCAATTTTGATAAATTTCCCAGGCTGGCCCTGAGTTTTTGATTCTGTCTCAGCCTCCTGAATAACTTGGATTACAATTGTGTATTTCTACATGTGGGTCTTTTTAAGAACAGTCTCGCTGTGTTGGTAATCCTCTGGATTACCTAAGTGCCTAAGACTACAGTCCCAGGTCTTTGTGCCTGGCTAATCCTGGTGGTTGATTGTGTGAAATGATCTGCCTTTCCCCCTTCTTAGTATGTGGCAGTAGTTCATGGTTAAATTTGAGATACTGCTGTTTCTATCTTGGTGTCTTCACTTCTTCTCTCCTTCCCACCTTCTCCTCTTTTTCACCCCCTTTTCCTCCTCCCTCTTCCCCCTTAACATTTCCCCTTTTCTTCCTCCCCAGCCAGCTCTGGATTGTGTTCTGGCTCTTTTGTACAGAATCTTGCTCTGTAGCCCAGGCTGTTCTGGAACTTGCAAGTCTGCATCAGCCTTCTGGGTGCTGGAATTACTACAGATGTGTACACACCTCTTCTGGCTCACAGCTCATGTGGGGTACCATTTTTCTTTGAGCATTCAGAAGTGGTTGGTTGGTACCTGAGCAAGGTTTGCAGACTGCTGATTTGGGTTCCTCAGCTAGCAGTGAAGCATCCTTGGTTATTTTACTTGGCTGTAGCTTTCTGTCTTAAGTCCTTACACTTTCCCATTTCCACATTGTACCTCCTTGGCTTCACAGTGGTTCAGTGGAAGTGGGGAAACTCATTCTAGGATATCAGTTTATTTAAAGAGATGGATTTTAGGTTTGTAGACAGGAAGCCTCAGCATTGGGAACATTCTTATTTCAAGCCATCAGGTGTAACAGGAGATGCTGGTATTTGATGTATGTCCTCAACTTCTACTTCTAAAGGCAAAAGCCCTTGAAGGAGGGTGTCCCTGTCTGTGCATCTTCAGCTTTGCATTCTCCCGAGGCTCTGGTGATTGGCAGAGAAGAAGAGTCTGTGCCTGGGATTGAAGTGGTAGCTCTGAACTGAACCTTTGGGACTTCAGATGGGTTAGATTGTTGTTACTCAACACACTGTTGGGATACTGTGGTGTGCAGAAAACCTAGGTCTGCTGTGTCACCGAATCCTGGCTTGTCTTCACTTGCTTTTGATTTTTTAAATTAGAGAATAGGAAAAAGTGGTGAGAACAGGAGTAATGGTTTGTTTGCAGACCATCTGTCTTTCAAAAAAGCCACACCCTGAGTCTGATGTGTGTCTCTTGCCTTTAGTCCCAGCATATGAGAGGCTGAGGCCGGCAGATCTCGGTGAGTTCAGATTAGCCTGGTCTACATATCTACTTTGTGAGTTCCAGGTGAGCCAAGAGT
Organism: Peromyscus aztecus; assembly: GCA_902168405.1. NCBI lineage: Eukaryota > Metazoa > Chordata > Mammalia > Rodentia > Cricetidae > Peromyscus > Peromyscus aztecus. Next base: position 10,100 of record CABHPQ010134925.1, read on the forward strand.
ACACAGTGAGAAGCTGTCTCAAAAACCAAACACAAAGCAAAAATACAGAATCACACCTAGGACATTTGGTTGTACTGGTTTCATGTATTTGAACTGGTAGATGAGGATGTAACAATTGGTCAACTCTAGCTGCTGCACCCAAACAGTTGTTAAGTGTGTTTGGATGGATGAGAAAAGTGATGAAGAAAGACAAAAGGTAACAAGCTAGTGAAAAGGGAAACCAAAGTAATTATCAGGGAAAATACCCTGTTGACAATTATAAAAGTGCTCGTGCATTTGATAAGAAGTAGAATACTATGTAAATGAAAACTGGTCTGATTGTAGAGTGGTGGAGTGGTGGGCAAACATTAAAGGTAAGAAATGGTTAGAGTGAATTCGTGCTTAAGTATTTGTTTGTTTACTTTGTAGACAGGGCTTTACTATATATCCCTGGCTGTCCTGGAACTCACAGAGATCCATCTGCCTCTGCCTCTGCCTCCTGAGTATAGTGTATTAAAGGTGTATGACACCTTTAAGACACCTAGTTGTCTGCAGGATATTATTAAGTTAACCCATCTGTGGTTAACTTTTATCATCATACAACTCTCCCATGTGATGATCTCTGCTTTGCAGGTGAGGATTTTAGGATGAAGAAAAGTAGTTTGCTCCAAGGACACGTGGCCAGGTGTTAAGTGGGAATCTGATTTCCTGGGTTCAGCTTTTCCGTTTGTCTCTAGCAAGTAGGGGTCCTGACATGGCCCTGTGAATTACCCTAAACATTTCTTTTGTACCGCCCCCCTTTCTTGGGCTCTGCCTCCTTCAGGAAAGAGTGCTGGAGATACTTAAAAGAGTCCATAGGAAATTTCTTCAGTTATGTTTGCCAATCCAGTGTCTGACATTGTCTCCTCATCCCATCCCAGGCAGATAGAATGAAACCAGATTTTGTCATACTTGACTCACTGGTTTGGATGAAGTTCCCTGTTCTCACTCCAGGATTGAGGAAAACTCCACGGAAAACAGGAGATTTAAGAAGTGCAGACTACTCAGGAGAAGCTTCTGGGTTGTCTGTCCTTCCAGGATTAGATTCCCTTGAAATTAACAATCCAGTGACCCTGAAGAGGCATCCCATAGGGAGGACCTTCTGTAAAACAATTGGATGGGGAGATAGCTCAGTTAAGAATGGGTACTGCTCCTACAGAGGAATTTAGTTCCAAAAACCCATTTCGAATGGCTTGTAACTGCCTGTTACTCCAGCTCTGCTCTGGTCCCTTCAGGCACTGCATCAGTGTGCACCCTTCACTCCCTGCCATGTACACCTAATTAAAAACGACCCCCCTTTTTCTAAAGTACTATACGTACTAAATAGAAAGTGTATGTGAGTGAGTGAGTGAGTGTGTGTGTGTGTGTGTGTGTGAGTGTGAGAAAGAGAGAGAGAATGAATGAATGAATGAATGAATGAATGCATATGTGTGTGAGCCAGGATGGGGTGGGGAAGCAGTCTGGAAGGCAGCATATAAAATATTGCTATGGCAGAGAGAGGGTTTCTTTTGAACTTTTATCCCCTTCCTTTCCTGTGGTGGAGATCAAACTCAGGACTTCACACATGGTAGATAATGCATTCTATTACTGAACTACTTTCCCAACACTTAAACTGTATTTTGTGTGATTTGTACCTGGAAACCTTAGTGAATCTCCAAGTTTCAGATAATTTTGTAGCTAAGAACTATGGATGGACCCAATGGGAAACAGGAGAACCCTCTAAGTTGTCTGCTCTTCAAGGATCAGATTTTTTTCTTCAAATTGACAATCCAGTGACCCTCTTAGGCACCCCATATGAAGGACCTTCTACAAAAAAATCTTTAGCGATGTCATGAAAACTGGTGGCTAAGGACCCTTTCTTTGTAGATTAACCAAGATGACAGGGACATGAGGATTAAATGTACTGGGTTTTTAAGTTGGGTTTTCATAAGGGAAAGGGACATGTTAAAAGGCATTATTGGGACAACCATGAAGTTTGAATAGGGCCAGTGTATTAATGTAACTCTGTTATACTTCCTGAATTTGACAAGTGTACTGTGATTATGTATAAAAGGATGTTCTTAGGCGAAAGGGAAATTTTCTGTTCACACAGGTACTGAGAAACCCATGTGCCTGTGTGTGTGTACCTCATTTAGTATAGTCAGGTGTGAAGCTACAACAATGTGTTAGAATTGGCGTGCTAGGCTAGTAAGTTCAGAGAATGTTAGGGGTCAAAGAGGGACTTGGCAGTTCTGCAGGGATAGCCTAATGGAAATCTGTGTAGTACTGTTGAGTATCTGAGTGGAGCTGGAGCTTGGTTTCCAGCCAAGAGAGAATTCGGAAGGATTACTGATACACATGGCAGCTCTAACTTGTCTTATTGGCTAGAAAATAGTGTGTACCCTGAGATGCCAGCTAAAACAGCTGAATTAAAAGTCAAGGTAAATGGTTTTAACTCTACAAAGTGTATTTTCTCATAAAACAAGACACTTGAAGGTAGGAAGATTCCAAGGCTGGATGATTTAACAGTTCAGACTTCACCAATATTCAGTTGTTAAATACTTCTTTCTTAATTATGTGTAGATGTTGGTGGGTGGGTACATGTGTGTGAGGGTGCTCCTGTGGAGGCTGAAGGCCTTAGATCCCCTTGGAGCTGGAGTTACAGGCTCTTGTGAGCTGTCTGACATGGATTCTGGCACTTAAACTTAGGGTCCTCTGGAAGACCAATATGTGGTCTTAACTACTGTGCCATCTCTCCAGCTCTATCAAATAAGTTTCTACCAACTTAGATGCTGCCTCTTTTTTTTTTCTCCTTATGCCCATCCAGTGTGGATGGATGGTGATGACTTTTTTTTCCTGGTTGCAAGATGGTTTCCATATGCTCATGGAGAAATCTGGTGATAAAAGGGGGACTTCTTTCTGAGCAACCCTTGCTAATGGGAAGGAAAACCTTTAAACAGATTATCTTGGCTGACAAGATATTCAGCCTCCCTGGGTGGGATTGTGTCTCCTGCACCAGAATGTGGCCAGTTTCCCTCCTATGGCCAGGGAAGATGCTACCCTTCCTCAAAGGGCACTCCCAGGCAGCCACCTCAGAGCTACATGGGCTTGTCTACAGTGAAAGGTGGTGGTGGTAGGAGAGGACTAGGTAGCTAGAATGTATGGTCTACTATCTTGAAGAAAAGTTCTTAAATTTCTGAAGGGATGGCAGATGGCAGTTATTAAAGAAAGAAAACCTCCCAAACTCAACATTGCATTCACTACCTCACTGTTTTACCAGCATGACTAATTTGATTTTTGACCAGTTATATTCCAGTCATTGTTCTAATTCCATGTGCCATTTGTATAAGTTTTTTTCAGTTTCATGCTTTTCCATAAGTACATATATATTATTACATTTCTATAGTAATCATAATTACTTAAAACAGTTTTGTAATGTATGGATGTTTATTAAGCTTTGTAATAATGATAGTTAATTTTTTATTTTGAGACAGGGTTTCTCTGTGTAGCTCTGGCTGTCCTGGAACTCAAGAGATCTGCCTCCCAAGTGCTGCGATTAAAGGCCACCACCTGCCTATAATAGCTAATTCTTGTTAAATTTATATTACGCCCAGACCTTAGTGATTTCCATTCATTAATTCATCTAGTACCCAGAACACCCCCTACTAGTGTAGGGATCATTATTGCCCTGTTTTCTAGATAAGGAAAGTATGAAGTATAGACAGACTAAGATACCCGAAGTTGTACAGCTGGCACGGAACGCTGGTGCAGAGTTGGGGTTCTGGTGCAGGGAGTCTCATCTGTTGAATCTCATTAGGTTGAACTGCCTTTGGGTGTTAGTGTTACAAGTAACATTGTGGTGGACATAGTTTGCACACTTCTTTATTCACACATGCATAGACAGGCTGCTAACTGAAGAGCACACTGGAGGTTGGAGAGTGAAGGAAGAGAGGTGATAAGATTACGCTGCAGAGGAGGGTTGCTTTGAAAGAAGCCAGAAAAAGGAAATTGCTTGTGTTTTAGTTTACTGACCAAGAAGACTGATCTGTTTTATCTTTTGGGATGGTTGCCTGTTTACATGCCTTGCCCATTTATACCAGAAGTCACTGTATTCCTCATTTTCCTGTGTGATTATCCTTCTCATGTAGTGCAAGGATCTTTAAGTTTGACTTCTTTTTTTTTGTTTTGTTTTTCGAGACAGGGTTTCTCTGTGTAGCTTTGCGCCTTTCCTGGAGCTCACTTGGTAGCCCAGGCTGGCCTCGAACTCACAGAGATCCGCCTGCCTCTGCCTCCCGAGTGCTGGAATTAAAGGCGTGCACCAACGCCCGGCTCTTGACTGTGTTTTAACCACTGTTTAATTTCTCTGTTTTTGTGCATGTTTCTTCAGCTCTTTCAAAAACCACAAATGACATTTTCTAGTGTATTTAAAAAATAATTTAACTTTCAAATATGCAATTACTTAGGTTGAGTTTAATTTCTCCTAAATTGCTATTCATAGAACTCATATCTAATTACTTTTTGCATGTCTACTTTTATCTATTTATTCATTCATTCACTTACTTATTTTTGAGGCAGAGTTTTTCTTGTAGCCTTGGCTGTCCTGGAACTAACTCTAGACCAGGCTGGCCTCAAACTCAGAGATCTGCCTGTTTCTGCCTCCCAAGTGCTGAGGTTAAAAGTGTGTGCCAGCACCACCCAGCTCCAGCTTACTTTTTATTTTTTGATACAATGACTTCATGTAACTTAAGATGACTTTGAACTCCATATCTTTAGAATTACCAATATTGACTTTGAACTTTTGATTCCCCCATCTCCACTTCTAAGTGCTATTATTACATGTATGTATTACCATATCTGGCTTCATGCTTACATTCTTAAAAGCATCTTAACATTTTAATTTACTGAATTTTTAAAGATTCGTTATTATTTTTTAATTTGTATATCTGAGTTTTTCTTCATACCATACTGTTTAATTACTGGTTTTGGATATGATTTTAAAATAAGAGATGGTCCGTTCTCATTATTGTTTAATGTTTCCTTTTTCTGAATTTGAAAAATGTTTTTCCCTTTTTTAATCTCTCCAAATGATGTTTCAGATCTGTTTGATATGTGCTAGTAGTCTGTGTGAAATGCTTCATTAGATTTAAGATCATAGTAACATGATGGTTAGAGAGCTGTTAGGTTTTCTTAGATTCTCATTTCCATTTCTGCTTAATTTCTAGATTTTGGATCATTGTTTGACTTGGAAAATGATCTTCCTGATGAGCTGATCCCTAATGGAGAATTAAGCCTTTTAAACAGTGGGAGCCTTGTTCCAGATGCTGCATCCAAACATAAACAACTGTCGGAGCTTCTTAGAGGAGGCAGCGGCTCTAGCATCAACCCAGGGATAGGAAATGTGAGTGCCAGCAGCCCTGTGCAACAGGGCCTTGGTGGCCAGGCTCAAGGGCAGCCCAACAGTACAAACATGGCCAGCCTGGGTGCCATGGGCAAGAGCCCTCTGAACCAGGGAGACTCATCAACCCCTAGCCTGCCCAAACAGGCAGCCAGCACCTCTGGGCCCACCCCGCCTGCCTCCCAAGCACTGAATCCTCAAGCACAAAAGCAAGTGGGGCTGGTGACCAGTAGCCCTGCCACATCACAGACTGGACCTGGGATCTGCATGAATGCTAACTTCAACCAGACCCACCCAGGCCTTCTCAATAGTAACTCTGGCCATAGCTTAATGAATCAGGCTCAACAAGGGCAGGCTCAAGTCATGAATGGATCTCTTGGGGCTGCTGGAAGAGGAAGGGGAGCTGGAATGCCCTACCCTGCTCCAACCATGCAAGGGGCCACAAGCAGTGTGCTGGCTGAGACCTTGACACAGGTTTCCCCACAGATGGCTAGCCATGCTGGACTGAATACGGCGCAGGCAGGAGGCATGACCAAGGTAAGTGAGCTGAAGTGCTTGAATGCTTCTTGATTGATGGTGGGCATTTCCTCTCAAGTAACATGGCAACATGGGACTCTTTGGCTCCTTTTTATCCCTTCTGTTAAGAGTTGTACATGTCACATGAAAGAGACAGATTTGGGGTGGTGGTGGAGCGGGGGAGTCCCTTTCAGATAAAAAAAAAAAAATCTCTACTTCCTATATTTAAAATGAAAAAAAAAATTTTTTTTGAGATCATATTTTGTTGTGTAGACTGAGGCTAGCTTTGAACTCCCATGCAGCCTAGGTTGTTCTCAACTCATGGACCCCCTGCTGCAGCCTCCTAAGTGCTGAGATTACATATGTGTGCCACTGATTGCCAGTTTTTAACCTCTGTGGAAAATATATAGAAACAAGACTACACAGTTGAAAGGCACTTTCTGCTGAGAACCAACTTTTTAATACATCAGAGGATCTGGTAAAGGATGCTTATTTACTCAGCTAATGAAGTACATCCTCCTGTCTACCCTTTTCTTTCCATCACTTGGGAAGGTGTTTACTGTCACAGTCTCCATTTTAAACATAAAGAAGCTGTGTTTTGAGATGGTCAGCTCTTGCTGCTGTGACAATGGAGAGGGTCTGAGTAGAGCCAGGGGATTGTAGACCCTTGTATCCCAGTGAAAACGTTAGAGCAGTGGTACTCAAAGTGGGGAGTCCTCACACCAGCAGTACCAGCGTTACCTGGGAGCGTGTTAGAGAGGTTGACTCACTGACTGGCATACTGAAGGTATGTTGCCCAACACTCTGGGCTTTCAGAATTCTCTGCATAGTTCCAAGGTCATTCTGCATGGTCTCCATCTCTGTTTTAGAGAAAGGCCTGGGCTGCAGTTTGCAGCCATCAGCCTGCAGCTGCTGTGTATAACAGGATCTGCACTTGGAGACGAGGGAAGGATGTGACGAAAGCTAGATGTGGCACAGCTAAAAAAACATGGAGACTGATGAGAGAAGGGTACAGAGAGACCCAGGCTGATTGCATTGAAGTACCAAACCTTTTAGAGGCTCTGTGACCCCAGACTTTTGAATGGCAGCCACTGGGTGCACCTGTTTTTGTGCAGGGCTGTTGTGTGAATTTGATTAGTCCTAAAGGGAAAAGGAGAAATGAGAATACAATTTCCTGGAGAGTTGAGGAGAACATGGGCAGACTTGTATAAAGTCTTGAGGCTACCATAGGTAAGAAGATGTTATATTTTGTTTTTTAACTTAAGAAATAAAGTGAAGTCATTTCCAATATTAAAATTGCACTTACCTTTTTTCAAAAAATTAGTAGAGGGAGAAGGTAAACGTAATTGTAGTTGTCCTTGGCAGAAGGGTGTGTGGTGCATCTACACCCTTTTTACTGTTAGAGTGCAAGGAGACTTTCAATGAGCTTCTTGCCTCTGGGTATATCAGTTGTTGGACCCTTCTAATTCATATTCCAAACTACCCGTTTAAAAACTACCCAGTTTTTTGTTGGTGGTGGTTTTTTTTTTTTTTTTTTTTAAGAATTGGGATTATGTTTGGATTGTTTAAAATGTAAAACTAACATAGTGCAGCAGTTGTTAAACTGTTTGGTCTCAGATTATTGAAAAATCTTAAAGATTATTAAGGACCCCACTTGGTTTTTGAGAGAGGGTCTCATTTTGTAACCCTAGCTGGCCTAGAGCTGGCTGTATGGAGCAGGCTGGCCTCAGACGTGACCGTCCTCTGCACGTGCTGCCTGAGTGCTGTGGCTGCAGTGATTGCCATCGTGCCTGCCTAAGAGGTTTCTTTACAACTAGTACTTACAAAAAAGTGTCTTAAAAATTTATTTATGTGTGGATGTTTGCCTGTGTGGATGTCTGTACTATGTGTGGACAGTGCCTATGGAGACCTCCCACAACTGGAGTTACAGCTGCTATGTGGGTTCTGGGATTAATCCCAGATCCTCTGCAAGAAGAGCAAGTGCTCTTTTGGTTTTTCAGGACAGGATTTCTCTGTGAAACAGTCCTGGCTGTCCTGGAACTCTCTCTGTAGACCAGGCTGGTCTCAGACTCACAGAGATCTTCCTGCTTCTGCCTCCCAAGTGCTAGGATTAAAGGGCTGCGCCACCACTGTCCAGCCTCAGCAAGTGCTCTTAATTACAGGCATCCCTCTAGCTTCTGTTTACAGAAAAATTTAAAATGCAAGCCCACATTTCATTAAACGTGAGATTCGGTGGCATTACACATTACAAAAGATCTAGACAACTCTACTCAATAACTTAACACCCTAAGTTGGATATGATTCCTTGTTTTTCATTCTTCATAGAACTGTAGTAGTATCTGGTTTGGTAGGGTACGTTCTCTATGGACTAGATACTTAGATTGTTTCAGTGTTTCACTGTTGCCATAGTTTATATTTTGTACATTTATATCTTTGTGCAAGTGAATAAGTGCTGGATAAAGTTTTGGAAATGTAGTTAATTTTTTTTTAAGTTTATGTATGTTTGCCTCCGTGTGTATATGCTATGGTGTGTCTGCAGAGGCAAGAAGAGGGTATCCGATCCCCAGAGCTTCAGTTAGAGGCTGTGTGTGGGACCTGTTGTGAGTGATGGAAACTGAACTGGAGTTCTCTGGAAGAGCGGCAAGTGCTCTTACATTGTTCAGCCATCTCTCCAGCCCCGGTGGGGGAATTTCTAACGAAAGAATACTGACATTTAAAATAAACAGATAGAGCCTGAGTGTTATGTTGTACTCTTTAATTCTAGCATTCACAAGGCAAGGAGGATTATTGCCACGTTTGAGACCACCCTGAGATAAACAGCAATTTCTAGGCTTGCCAGGACTATATACAGTAAGACCTTCTTTAGAACAAAAACAAAACTTCAAAAAGAATACAGATATTACCAAATATTTTGAAAAATATTGTGCAAATTTCACCCTTGCTTATGTTGAATGAACCTGTCTAAATCTTCTCCAACATAAGATGTTATTAGATATTAGTATCCTTACACTTGTAATTCTAACCAAATTGTTTTTATTAGGATGTTTCCATAAATTTGTAAATAATTGTCTTTCTCAGATTATTTTATGTGTGTGCGCGCTCGTGCGTGTGCTTTGTATGTGCACATGGGTACCTGTCTGCTTGCCTGCTCAGTGCTAGGGATCCAGCCCAGATATTCACATTTGTTAGGCAAGTGTCCTACTACTAAGCTGTAGCTTATTATCTTTATGTATTGAAAGTTGAAGGCTTTCAATAGACCTCTTTCCCTCTCTTTACAGTTTACAGTATGCCTGTCACATATTTGTCAGGTGTATGTGTTCAGTTTGTATGGAAACATTCGTTTTTTCCCTTCTTAGCCTTTAAGATTGTATACCATCTTCAAAAGTGCTTTCCCTATTCCAAACTATAAATATTCTTGTGTGTTAGATGTGGTGACACTTGTAGTCCTAACAACTTGGGAGGCAGAGGTAAGGGGGTGGCTTGAGTTCCAGAGTTGGAGACTAACATAGACAATATAAGCAAGATCTGTTGTTGCCTTCTTCC
>CABHPQ010134926.1:0-11980 GCA_902168405.1 Peromyscus aztecus
CACACACACACACACACACACACACACACACACACACACACACACGTCATCACCACCCCCTTTTATAAATTTATTTATTTATTTACTAAAATAATACAAAAAAAGGGAGACAGGTATATTTACAAAACTCCATGGCTGGTACAGTACATAATTTTTAAGACACACTAAATGCTACAATCTTTCAGGTCCTGAGATTATTACAAATACCAACTCAAAGCTTGTGTTCAGGTCCAGTTTTTAGAGGAAAAGAAAATCCCAAAGTATTAAGTCACACACTTATTTGAAATACAGCATATATTCCTTCAAGTTAGTAAAAATACACTTTCCTGCAAGCAGCTGCAACACAGTAACTGGGGCCTTTCCCCTAAAGGACCATCAACTTCTCAGGCTCCTTTCTTGGAGGCTGGCTTGCAAACACAGTAACATCTGTGTAGGGTGGAGCTGACTGAAGAGGAAGAACCGTTTCCCTGGTGGGAAGCAGCTCTGTAGAGTGGACACTCACTGTATAAATAACTAGTTTTCCTTCTGTTACTAAACAAGTCTCCCTTAGCTAAACTTGGACATAGGGTTGGAAATCTGTGCTTCACCAGACTAAAATTCAGGCTCTTATTTTCAGGTTATAGCAAATAGGTCTGCAGTTCCACGGGAATTCTGACAATCATAAATAAAACTTGCTCACAAGCAAAGAGAGAAAACAACCCATCTCCTCGTCACCTTGGTTAGACTTATGTTCATTATTTGGCGCACAAAATTTTCACCAGCCAGAGATTATTTTCCTTTCCTTAAAAATTGACACTGTTTAACAAGAGAAACCTCGGGGAGGCTCAAATTAACACTCTCCTCCAAGAATGGTTCAGCACTCCACTATCTTCTAGACTAAGACAGGTTTTCAGTGACAGTTGACAATCGGTCACTGCAAAGCTTGGCTCTCTTCTCGGAGGCTAGCTACGAATCAGAGGAAGCTGTATGGGAGGGAAACAAGCTCCACTGGGAGAAGGCCCTCGATCACATGTCAAATATATAATGTATTATGGAGGCAGAGCCGAAATGTCAAGAAAGCTGGCCAAACCTTGCTCAACTTTCTAACTGTTTAAAACAAATACCCTTGTCAACTGACAAAAATTTATTTTCCCTTTTATGTTTCTAGCTGAAATTGGGCAAATCCTTGGTAATTTTGCCAGTGTGAGGGAAAAACAATCTTCTGACAGGGCACAATGTTTCTGCAAACAGTAGAAATAAGTAAGAATGAAGGAAAGTTTATAGTTATAAATAGAGAAAATACAATATGGTTGTGAAATTTTAAATATAAGTTGTCACACGGGCAGACAATGGCTATTCTTGGTTGCTGTCGATTCCTAAGTGTACTCTGAAGACAGACAGACAGAGCTGCTGACTTTCACATCATCTCAGGTAAGCCATCTTATCTGGTGTCAGTCAAAGCTCTACCACCAAGCACCCAGCAGCCATACTCAGGGTCAAACTGAATTATATAACTGTAGCAAAGTGGGGGCAAATGATAGTTTTCTGAGGAACTTAAAATTGGGACTAAGGATTCAATGGTCTGCTTGGCTCAGATAGACCTTAGCCAAAGAGCTCTGTTCTAGGGGAGATAAGAAAACCAGTAAGGCAGACTGTTACGAGCCTCTAAAGAAGATCCTATTTCTTCTGACAAATCTTGAAAGGTACTGGTATTGTGTAAAAATGAGATCTATTTATTGTTATTTTGCACTGCTGGGTAGGGACCTCCAGGCTTCGCAAATGCTTGGCAAGAGCTCCACCACTGAGCTGCACCCTCAGCCCATGAGATCTATTTTTTAATATAAATGAGAAGAGGAAAAATCCTCAAGTTCTGGACTATGTACAGAACCTTAGTTGTACTTAATTGTACTACTAAGACCAGTGTGGGTAGCAGTGTAAAAAGTACACCAAGTTTGAGTATCAACTGCTATGAAATGGGAACCCATAGGAAACACAGAGAAGTACAAACATCACAACACAAGGAGATCACAAAGAACCACTTTAAAGCAAATGGTACTTAGAGTGTGCGTGAGAAAAGTGTCATTTAGCATCAGGCTAGTCAAAGGTATTTCCACTAAATTCTAAAGATAACCTATGCTTATGTCTCTGCTAAGATGTAAATGATCCCCTATACTCTGTGTTGGATGGGGACAGAGGGCAGATGGAAAAGTGACAGAGAAGAGGAAGTAGAAACAATTGACCTTTCCTTCCTGGATCTAACCACAAGCCACTGTAGTGGACAGTGGGTGACATAAGAGCTCCACTCCAAAGGCAGGAACGAAGACGAGCAATGAAGACTTCAACATGAATACTGAAACTGTTTTCAATCAGAGCCTGAGCATCTTTTCAGCTCTGTCAACCAAACACTAACTAAACTCTCAGCATCACACTGGGTGACTTCATAAAAGCTCAAACATGTTCCACGACACTAACTCTAGGTCTGCACAGGCAAAAGGATCGTCAGCTAGCTTTTTATGTCAAGTTCACATTTTAGGGCAGATGAACACAGACAACGTATCTATTTTAGGCTGATGTTACTCTTCCCCAGAGAAAACACTCACACCTTCAACAAAACCCCTAAATCACTTTGAGTTGAAATTTTCACATTTGTTACTGAAGAATGGAACAAGAAGGAAATGTGGAAAACAAAGAGTATGCTTATCTGCATAGATGATATTTAGAGGCTATGAACTAAGGCCTATCGGAAGGAGAGAAAAAAATAAACAAAAATCCCCAAAGTGATTTTAGAAAAACCACCACCACCACCAGAAAATCCTCTAGGACTAGAGAATGACCAGGTCTGAGCCAGTTCTGGGGTCAGCCTGGATGTGGCAGCTGCTTAGGCCTAGTGCTTTCTCCTAACTCCCACGAGCTGGGGACCTGCTCCTCAACACCTCGCACAGTCTGTCTCTGCTGACCCCGATGTGTGCTGTAAACTCACCCACACTCACTCCCTCACACACTATTCAGCCCTAACGAAAACTGCAGCACCCATTTGTCCCTGCTGCTTTAAAGAGAAACATTGCATGGACTATTACTCAGTATGCACAAATGGAAGGTGCGATAAAATGATCGAATCTCCTGGGAGCTAGGGAAATCATGTCTCCTTCTCCCCTGACTGTCTCTACCTCTGCCCCCCCAGTCAGGAAGTGAATCCTATCTTCTTTCTCCCCACCATGGGCTGAAGAAGCATGAACTGCCAGGTTAGAAGTATTGACAGCTGCCTAGGTGTAGGCTTGCCCCACCCCCAGGGCAAAGCTGGATAAACCTACAGACACAGGAGCAGCGTGCAGGGTCTGATTTACTCTTAGAAACGTAAAAACTTAGTTTTCCATCACCAACCAAGCACTACAAGGAAATTAGATTCAGAAGGTATAAGAGGGAGGCTATAACCTTTAAGGATCATTTATCAGTAAACCAAACTTTATCTAACTTTACTTTCACAACCTTTGAAAACATCACACAAGTAATAACATCATAAAAGCTTTAAAAAAATCTATTGGTAGTTAAGAAACTTAGTGTCATCTCCTTTGATTTAATCTGAAACTAATAATTCTACCACACTACAAATATGGTATGTTTAAATATCAAATATGCATCTAAATTAAAATTCCAGTGATTGTTTTTTTTAAACATAAAGACCATAGGGTGCTCTTTATATCCACATATGTTTTTCAACCTCTGCAGGAAGATAATACTATAATTATATAGGATGTTCTAGAAAAACTCAAAATATTTTTGAAATAGTAAGGTCTCTGATATCCCTGGGAGGTAGGCGATTATTATTATTATACCCAACTGTCTCATGGGTAATCTGAGGCACGAAGGTTAAATGGCATCCCCCTAGATAAAGTAGTTTAGGAATAACACTCGCTACTGATCCCAGCTGCCTGATGACAGCTCTGCTACAGGAGCTGCTTCTTACAGCCTTTCAGTCTCCTTTTCCAATTACAATATTACTTAAATGGGGTCCTTTATAGATATATTTGTACTGTTTAGAGAACTGGTTCAACTTAGTCTCTTTCAACACGTCACATCTAAAAAATAAATAAATAAATCTTAGATATTGAAAGTCATATTATTTTGCTCAAGAAAGATATTTAAATAATCATGAAATCAGAGCAAAATCTAATCACCTGGAAAATAAAGAGATTGAAAATCTCTCAAGTATGTTGCAGATTATGAGTTTTTCCTCACTATCTAAAATCTTAAGTTTATTGAAGTTTTAAAGGTATTCAGCTATATAATTTCTTACAGATAATTTTCCAGAAGAAAACACCTTTTAATATTGACATGGATGCTAACTTCCTCAAAGTGTATTCACTACCACTGAATGGTTCTAGGTCTAGCCCTCCATGTGTTTAATCTTGTCTGCATAGGGCACCATATCAGATTGACCCACAAGATACTCTTGTTATCCTGATGCTTCCTCACACACTACTTCTGCCAAATCTGAAGGGTAGAGAGAAATAGTCAATGAGCCCACCGAGTTTATTATGCTTGCAATAACCAACACATATATGTTTTACATATATATATAATGCCCTGTATATATATATATATATATATATATATACACACACACACACACACATATTAACTTCTACAGATACTCAGAAGGGGAAGCCAGCATCATGTGCAAAGACTACTTCCCAATCTGCCCATCTGAATCAACTCAAAGTAATGGAATAAACAAGGCAGAAGTTCTGCAATGTCCAAAGGGCAGTGCTTAGAAAGATTGCCATGGAACGAACAGCTGTGCCTGGTTTTATACACACACTGTGCATCTCGTACTTGTGTCCACACATACAAAGCACAGGAAGAGTATTATAACATGACATGATTTTGGCAAGTCTGAGATTCTTTCTCCTGAATCCCGACTTAATCAGTATGTACTCAAGGGTGTCTGAAAAGTTTCAAAAGAGGGGAGAAAAAGAAAGAAATAAAAGGCACTTAACAAAGACAAAGGCCTGAATTGAGCATGGTTTAGAGGAGTAATATAAGCATTTTACCAGAGATAAGAAATTATTTACAAGGAGTTAAACTTTTCCGTTAAAATTTTATAAAATAAAATTGCATAACATGTTTGTGATCATTTACCTACTACTGTACTTTTTTTCTGCTTTGTTTTTACAAAACCAAAAGCAACCCCAAAGCAAAAACAAACAAACAGTCACACATGTACAACTAAAAGTCAAAGTGCCCTTCAGAGAACATTAGGTCAGCAGAAGTACTCATGCTGAAGTTTAGGACAGTTCTCAAGTTTGGCCTGGAGTATAGATTTTCGTCATTCTATTTTCAATTTGAAAAATAAAACAAAACAAAACCCAACAAACAAAGGAAACAAATCCAAAACCTAGATAATAATAACAAGACAAGGACCAGTGTGCTTTCATAGTACACTCCTGAAATAAAGTACCCTAGTTCTTCTACACAGGGGTCAAAGGACACGACAAAATCTCCGACAAAGAGAGAAGGTAAAGTCAACCAACACAGGCAAATTCATTTTCCAAATGTAGCAGCAAGTAGGACAGATAATGAGTTCTAGAGACGATCCCAAAGGACAGAGTTCTCATAACCAATGGCAGTTGCAATAACAATAGAATTTTCATTTCAGAAAGTCTTGAACCAAGTAGAGGTGGAAAGGGTTGTGGGAGAGGGCAACCAGAGGAGAGAGAATAGGGGTGCCTGCCCTTTCCATCTCTGCATAGTAAACAATTTAGATCTGCTTTGGGAAAAAATATTCTGGGTTGAGATCAGTTCCAATAAGCTGTTTCCAAGCAGGTGTCAAACCCACAGTCTTTAAACAGGTACATGCCCGGTTCTTTCCCCAGTGTTGGGACCCAAATAAGCCTTATTCAGTGTCTATGACACAAAACAACATAATTTGGGTTAATAACATCCATCAAAGGGGTGGTGGGCATAAAAGAATGTACTAATTGAATCTTCTTGATTTCTTCGAAGTATAAGGACTGTCTTACTATAGATTAACTTGGCTTCTTTTCCCTAAATCTTTTCTCCAGATTGTTTTAAAATCATGATTTCTCACTCTGTTCTCAGAAGCATGAGAAGAATTATAATTTAATTTTAATAGAAATTATTGCTTGCATTTATTTCGGAGGCTCTGAATGAGCTTGACACTTTGCTCCCAAACAGTCTCCAACTGAGGTCCAGCACTGCTGTCCGAGGACAGCTCTGCTGACTGTTATTGCTTGTGAATACTGAGGATCACCTTGTATGTACAGTAACAGCTTAGACACTAGTGAAGGCAATTTCAAATATAAGACAGTTGGAAACAAATAGCTTAATCTTCCTGAATCAAGTACCCCATGAATGGGATCTAAGTGTGCTGATTTACTTCTGCATTTGGATGTTGCTAATGTTCTTTAGCGATACACATTGCTCTACAGATATCCTTTCCAGTTACTCACCATTTTAAAAATAACATAATCTGACTTTAAGTGCAAAAATACAGCATGAGTTGCAAGTCTCTGTTAAAAAATAACCAACTTATATGCTTGTTTTTAGTAATAAAAAGTGTAAAGACAGGTAACCATAAAGTATGGACACCATTTTCAATGTTATGATACAGAAAGAAATGTATTTACAAGTAGAAAGGACTCTGATTCATATGTATAACATGAAAGGGCTGCTGAAGTAGGGTTCTTACAGCAGTCCTTGGGGAATCAGGACTGACAGGAACAGAATATACTTTACATATTATATTCTCAGAGCCCCCTGCTTCAGGTTATCTTATAAAAAGACACAGGAAAGAGAATTACTAATCTTGTTCTTTTCTAATGATGGCAAAGAACCACCAGGGGCCTTCATATAGCATGGTTCAGAATTGATGGATTTAAGAAACTATAATTATCATTATTTGACTTTTAATAGCAATTGATTTATATGAATGTGTGTGTCTATGTAAACACACAAACACACACAGGTATCAGCAGGAAGAGAGACTAATATGCCCTGACTTCTCCCTGGGTAGAGGAAGTGAAGCCCAAGGCTGCCTTCCTAAACACACCCCTAGCATAGCAGCCCAGGCAGTATGAGCAGGCATGTTTGAAAAGAAGTCACCTGATGCTAGAGTAAGCCAGGAGCTGAGCAAGCTTCTCTAAGAGACCTTTCAAATGAAACTTAACATGTTAAATTCAAGTCAAAGCTCTGCAATGTCCCTGTATTTTTCCAAAATATCTACTAGGGCTCATATAGCATCTGTATTTGTTTTATTGGTAAACAAAATTACTACAGTCAAGAAATTATAACAATGATTCCTTTCCTTTTTTTTTTTCTTTTTTTTTTTTTTCTTTTTTTTTTTTTTTTCTTTTTTTTTTTTTTGAGACAGGGTCCCATTGTCAGCCCAGTACAGACTAGCCTGGGTCTCACTGCTATATACTCCAGGCTGGCCTCAAACCTGAGATCCTCCTGCCTCACCCTCCTGAGTATTGGGATTACAAGCGTGGGCCAGAATACCCAGCTTCAATGGTTCTTCTGAACAATCCTTTTCCCTTACTGCAACAAGTTCTTGGAACTAAAGTTTTCAGTTATTCATTGACTTTTTGCTATGAAGCATGTCAATGTGACTTTGAAGTCAAATTATAGGCATAAAAATCTGAGCAGATCTGTGGTTGGTTATTATAGTCCTAGAGGCTTCTTGGGACTTTTGCTTATCAAAGGAAAATGGGGTCTGGTTAACACTCTTGTCTGTATAAACTTAATGGTACATGGTAATATGTAATGAGAATATGAAAGCAACCTTGTTATTACCAGGCTAGTCTGTCAATCATATATAAAGTAGTTACATCACTTAGAGCTTATGCTATTCTTAGATAATTTGAAAATACTCAGAAGTTTAAAATCCAAGGGACACCACGATGAAGTTGAGGCAAAATAAAATGTATCCAAAGAGAATTGTATGTTTTCCCCTTCACATCCTTCATTGCTTCTATTCACATACAGAAACCAGAATTAAAGAATCTTAATTATCTGGAGGTGTACCGGAATATCAACATTCTGAGTAAATTCTAATAAAACTTAAGATTCCAAATGCTCAAAACATTTTTACTGCAATGGATATGGGGCATAAAGCTTCATTGTGATAGTAAAAAAGGTGATCCTTTGTGCACATCAGAATTCCTACTGGAATCATCCCTTTAAAACAGTATACTATTCAGTATATGCTATTTGGTTGACTCCTAAAGAACCAGATGCTGGGCACACTGTTTGTAGCAACAGCTCTAGTCACCTGAAGTACCACTAGTGAAGAGCACTGTGCAGTGAGGGAACTGGGCATCTGCAGCTCTTGGCAGGCTACAAGGGAGAGGAGCAGCAAAGCAGCGGCCCAACAACAAAGACCCCAAGTATCAAGAGAAAATGCGAACACTCACTTCTGCGCATCAGGACTAGAAATAAATACTAACCAGTCAACACCGGGTGACAAGGCAGCTGCAGAAAGGAGTTCAGTACCTACTTCTGAACGGAGGATAAAATAGACCCTTTTACAAAAAGGGCATTGTCAACGTTTTGTCTGTAAAGAGCAACAGGTTCACTTTCCTGACTTTAAAAATCTGAAAGATATAGTATATATATTACTATGCTACAGCAACTTTGCTGAAGCCTCTTCAGTCTGCTGACTTACACTAGGAACTGCTACATACTGGAGAAGATTCAAGTTTGCTCAGGACATTTGAGGGTACAGTACTCTTCGGCTACTGTCTGGAGAGCATCATGCAATTGACTGTGGCCAATCTGTTCCCTACACAGACTGATTCTCCTCACACTGGGCTAATTCTACTTTTAGTTGCTTTTATTATGCACGTATATGTAGAGTGTTCAGATCCAACCCCCAGGATGGATGGCCATTTACCCAAATCCTCTCAACTTCTTTCTTTCTCCCCCCCAGGTTTAAAAAAAAAAATCAAATTGATACTTCTGTGGGTTTGACAGCTGAGTCTATTTGAAGTAGGTTAAGATGGGAACTTTAAGAGACCAAAGGTCATTAACTTTGCACAAAAGCATTTCTTCTTCCTTCCTGCACCTGGCTTTGCTCAAGTAACGTTTTCTTTCCTTTTCCTCCTCACCACAGTGCTTGGGACGAGAATGTAAACATCGACAGAAACAGCAGCCCTGTGACCACATAAGACTTTCCCATCAGGTAGGTCCCATCAGCCAGCCAAATGATTCTCTTGATTGCTGGGAAGTCACTGAGATTTCCGTGGTAGCTTAGTGTCCCCTTTACTTTGGCCTCCATCTGAGAAAAGAAACGTTAAATATGGTTTGGCATGTTGTAAAAAAGAAAAAGAAAAAACAAGAATGTTTATTGTGAATTACATTTCTAAAAAGGTAACCTTTTATCTCACATGGTGATGGCATTATAGAAGTTGTTTAAACATAAGATGTAAAACTCAGTGACTAAAAACTGTATTAAAAACTACCCGGGTGGTGGTGGCGCACACCTTTAATCCCAGCACTCGGGAGGCAGAGCCAGGCGGATCTCTGTGAGTTCAAGGCCAGCCTGGGCTACCAAGTGAGCTCCAGGAAAGGTGCAAAGCTACACAGAGAAACCCTGTCTCGAAAAAGACAAAACAAAAACAAAAACAAAAACAAAAACAAAACAAAAAACCCACAAAACAAAACAAAAAAAACCAAAACTATTCCAGTAGGTGTTTACCATTTATTTACCTCATACCCATGCCCAATGCTGGGTTACAGAGGAACCAGATCACACACTGCCCACCTTAAGGGACCTACCTACCCCATATTTTGATTCCTTTGGAAGACTAGGTCTTACTTTCTTGTGAGAGAAATTAAATATTTTGCCATTATATGACATGTGATAATCCCCAAGTATTATGAACACATCACATTGGTAGTGAAGAAAGTCCAGTTATTTCTTTGTTTAGGTCCTAGCCTTGTGGTACAGGATGCAAGGCTGCTGGTTGGCAGCTTAGTTTCCACATCTACTGATTCTGTTGCCCTTCACTGTTTATAGAAAATACATAACCACTCTATTTGATCCTCAGCCAAATACTTCTAAAATAACTGGAAGGAGAGGAAAAGGAGTTACCAGGCAAGAGTAGGACCCAATGACCCAGAGGGCCAACAGAATATAAAGTCTCCAGAAGTCCAGAGCCCTGGTAAGGAAAATGAAGACCCAGTGACAAATCAGGTCTGAGAGAAAATGATAAGGGAAGGAAACTCTTCAAGGGAAGAGGAATGACTGGGATCCTAAGTCATATGGCCAGATTCACTCATGTCATAGCCAAGCATCTTGGAAAACATTAAAAAAATTTAAAACACAGCCTGTCTTAGAAGAAAAACTGTATCATTGTTAGCGATTACTTAAAGTTGTATTAACAGTTCTACTAAATAACCAGGGCCTTTTTCATTCATAGTAAGATATATCTATACATATATTCATTTATAGAGAGAAATGATTTGATCAACAGTATAATCAAATTCATAAAATGGTAAGGTACTAAGATTTTGTTCAAAGTAACTAGACTAAAATTCTTTATACCAGAGTTTAGTGTAGTATGGCCCATGGCCAAATCTGGCCTACCATCTGTTTTTGTTAATATAGTTTTATTGGAAGTCAGCTTTATTCACTCGTTTACAAATTATTTGTGGCTATTTTACATTCTAATGATAAGGTTAGGTAGTCGTAAAAATATTATAGGATTGCAGAGCCCAAAATATTTATTATTTGTGCCACTTAGGCTTTGTGGCACACAGCATACAATGAGTTCAAGGCCAGTATGATCTATAAAGCAAGTTCCTGGCCAGCAAGGCCTACACAGTGAGACACTGTCTCTGAAAAAAACAAACAAACAAAGAAAACCTTTTTTGACCTCTTTTTGAGATAAGAATAAGAAAATAAACACTAGTCGGGTGGTGGTGGCGCACACCTTTAAATCCCAGCACTCAGGAGGTAGAGCCAGGTGAATCTCTGTGAGTTCGAGGCCAGCCTGGTCTACAGAGCGAGATCCAGGACAGGCACCAAAACTACACAGAGAAACCCTGTCTTGAAAAACGAAAAACAAAAAAAATTAAATAAATAAAAATTAAAAATAAAATAAAAATTAAAAAAAAAAGAATAAACACTAATGGGTTCTTATTATCATCCATTTACCAGATAAGACTCTTTCAATCAGTTATTTTTATTAGTTTCCCATATGACATCTATTAAAAATGTTTTTTTTTCTTCAGTGTGGGGTAATAGAGAAGTGAAGCTTTTCCAAATTAGCAACTCTATAATTAAAATCCAGACTCAAGTTTAATCCCTTATATCATACTTTTTAAATGAAAAGTTTTAATTAAACTTTTGTTATTTGGAAAATACTTAGTCCTCTTTTTCCTGTTCTGGGAGAGTGGTGTTGACCAAATAAGATAGTTCCCATAGAGCTGGAACACTAGGGTCTTGTGATCATCAAGAATCCTGTCTGTCTTACTTCCTTGTAGGTGGTCACAGTCATACCAATCCTCAAGAGCTCATGTCCCCCACTGGATCACAGAACGGGAGTATATTCAAGCCAAATCAAGAGCAGGAAGGTCAGAAGGGGTTTATGTTCCTTCTCTCAAGGATGAGTTTGGGGCAGCTGACCACAGGAATGATCATGAGATTAAGGACAGCCTATTGCCTCCAGACTGAAGCACAGCTCCAATTTCTGCCCAATGCTCAAGAGTAAACTGGTGTATAGTTTGTTTTAGTTTTCATTATGTGTATGGGAGTTTTGCCTGCATGTGTGCATGTGTATCATCATGTGTGTGCCTGGTGTCCTCTCTTTGTGGGTTCTGGGGACGGAACTCAAGTACTTTCACCTGCTGAGCCTTCTTGTCAATTTCTGTCTATGACTTTGCTTAATTATTTTATGAATCCATGCTGAGGTAACATGTCTATATAATAGAATCTTTTCCTCTTGTGTCTAGCATATCTCATTTACCCTTTTGCTTTCTC
>CABHPQ010134926.1:13511-25745 GCA_902168405.1 Peromyscus aztecus
TCTCTCTCTCTCTCTCTCTCTCTCTCTCTCTCTCTCTCCCTCCCTCCCTCCCTCCCTCCCTCCCTCCCTCCCTTTCTCTTTTTCTTTCTACAACTCCACTGTTATTTCTGGATCTTTTCCATCCCCCAGCAATAATCTAATATTATATATGTATCCCTTTTAAAAAATCAAACCTACATGACAGCCTCCATTTCCCCCGTCTATATTTCTCCAGAACTGCTAAAAGCTGGTTTCCATTGCTTTTCTGAAATCAGACTTCCTAAGTATAAAGTGTTTTCTTATTCCTTTATGTGAGCTTTGAGGCCCTGAGTGATGAATCAGAAATCTGCTAATGTTGGTGAGCTTACAGGGGAAACTACTTAAAATACTCTTTAAGCTAAGTCAATTCTTCCGACGACTTTCTATGCAACAATTTAGTGATTTTTCCACTTCTGGCATTCTTCACAATGGGCACTTATCATTATCAAACATTTATTTAATACATCCAACTTTCTTAGAAGCAAACATTATACACGATAGTCCTGCCACTGGGAGTTTTCTTTTGTAGTCTGTAATGCTTCCTTAGTTAAAAATTTTATAGTTTTAACTGTGGTCAGGAAAACAGAATTTATTTTTATTTATTTATTTATTTATTTATTTATTTATTTATTTATTTATTTAATTTTTTTAGATTTAGAAACTGGAGAGATGGATAGTGGTGATGTCACATGCCTTTAATTCCAGCACTCGGGAGGCAGAGTCAGGTGGATCTTTGTGAGTTCCGAGGCCAGTCTGGTCTACATAGCAAGTTTCAGGCCAGTTAGAACTTCCAAAAAGCTTTTTTTAAAGTTAATAATCCATATTAGATATTGTTGGTTTTGTGAGTTATTCCTACCAAATATCTCATTAATTACGGGTTGATATTTTATTTGTTTTTCAAACAGCATCTCTTTGTTTAGCTCAGGCTGGCCTGAACTCATTATGTAACACAAACAAACCCTGAAATACGAGTCTTCCAGCCTCAGCCTCTTAAGTATGGTGATTACAGGCATGCCTCAGACGCCACCATGCATGGTAAGGGCTAAAGGTTTCATTTCTTAACATGTAAGAAAATATATGTAACTTTCCCATACATTGTGGCCCACTGCATAGTATTATACACCCCAGGGTCCATACCACTGCTGAACAAAAAGTGAGGTCACTCTCCAGAAGCCATCTTATTTTGGTTCCACTACTCCATTTCCAACCTTTGTTCATCTCCTGTGTTATCACTGATATTTATAAGCTCAGTTCTGACCTGTCACCTCAATTTTGATCCTGTGAATCAGAATTTCGTGAGTAACACCACTTGGGTTTCCAACACTCAACTGACCTGCCATGTCCAAAACTGGAATCACCTTGCCCATCCCTGCCCATCAGCAAGTACTTCTTTCCAGGAGCCTGGGTGCAACCTTAGTCTGCAGGCCTCATACACTGAAGGAGTTTCTTCTTCACCCAGCTTTCTCTTTACACCTAAGCACTAATCCTCAACAGGTTATGCTAAGTGACATTTTGAAGAGTTGCCAGCCTTTTTCTTTACTGTGCCACTTATGATACACAGTGGATACATTTAAGAAAAAATACCCAGTTAGAAACAATACTGTTTTAAAGTGACTGGGATAAAAAAGATCCTGTATCAGTTTAAAAGCAAGCAAGAAGCCGGGCAGTGCATGCCTTTAATCCCAGCACTTGGGAGGCAGAGCCAGACGGATCTCTGAGTTCAAGGCCAGCTGGTCTACAGAGTGAGATTCAGGACAGGCACCAAAACTACATGGAGAAAACCTGTCTCAACGCACCCCCCCAAAAAAAGCAAGCAAGAATGGGGGCTGGAGACATGGCTCAGCAGTTAAGCGCACTGGCTGCTCTTCCTGATCCTGAGGTCAATTCCTACAACCACACAGTGACTCACAGCCATCCGTGTGAACAGACGCCCTCTTCTGGCATAAAGTCGATAGAGCACTCATACATTAAATAAATAAACAAATCTTAAAAAAAAAAATAAGCAAAAATGGTTCCTTCGTTTTAAACGTAAGTCTACTGTAGTCTCAAGGTAAGTCTCCAAGGCTGTGTCCCAAATAGCTCCTTCAGTGAAAAACAGTAAATAATGCAAATGAGTTGAACCTTTTAAAGCCTTTCTACAAAAGTCTAAGTGAAGCATTACAACAGGTGGAAAAGATAAATTAGGACAAGTTCCTATTTTTAAAATAACTTGAATACCAGCAATGAAAAAATATGCTATAAATAATGTTTTACACTTTCTAAGGATTTTCCAAATCCAATTCTGATTATGACTAAATTAGAATGCTAGGTGACCTCAATGTTACACTGACATTTAGGAGTTCTCCCCAAGAGGTACTTTCAGAAGTAGAAAATCCCACTGTTTGTAACATTTGGGAGCATAGAAAAGCTGTTAATATTAGCTAGATGAGCAGAATAGAGTGTCCATAATCCGACATGTTTTCTATGCTTTCTCCATTTTGAGAAGAAATCGGAACAGAAACTGCTTTTCTCAGGCAGGCACTTGATCCTATACAGCTACTCACTCTGTTGGGTGAAAGGGCTGTTTCCCAGTCACCGAGAATACTATTCTGAAATGCAGCCATACTGTTCTCCTGGTTAAGACTTCCCAACAGCTTCCCTTCTTCGTAAGGAACCCCCAAACCCTTACTGTCCCCATCAGTGTAGTTTATCCCCCAGTTTGGTCACACAGCACACGGGCTTTCATCTCAGGCTCCTTCATTCAGCATTTCTACACTGTGTCCCCTAGTCCATGCCAATCTCTTGTCTTCTCTACACATCCCTGTGCCCCGTTCTTTCAACTCTCTGCTCAAATCAAATAGTATTTCCTTTAATAGGCCTTTTGTGGTCCCTTGTGTTAGCAATAATCAACTTTCAACATTTTTTCATAGCACATGCTTCTTTCTTTTTTAAATAATACTGGTGTTTAGCTTATCTAGAGGATATGCTCCACGAGAGCAGGGATAGTATGTTACCAACCCTGGGTCCCCAGCACATAGAAGAGAGCCTGGCACATAGTACCCAGTCTGCTTACTGGGTGATGGCTTTTAGAATTATAAAGTGGCAAACACAGGGTCATACAAAGTCAGTAAGCTGAAAGGCAAGAAAGAGGAAGAACGTTCTGGAAGGAAAGTAGACAGAGATAATAATTTGAACTCAGGAATATTTTAACTTTCAGCCTTTGTAAAATGACTGTGGATAGCACTGCAGATGCCTTGTAGACAGGAGGTGCCAGCTTCACAAGAACAGACCCCAAATGTACTTCTTCATGGAGGAACATCTGCTTTAAGCACCTGGGTTCAACAGACATCTAGAGGCTACAAAAGGAGCTGAGAAGACTTCAGAGATGCTATTTCATATGGAAACAACTACCCAATGGCAGAGGCAATGTGACATTAATCAACTACTGACTTTTTCTTGAGTCATCCAGTAAGACAGAGAAAAACAGATCAAAGAAGGCAGGAACCTTGGGGCTTCCAAGTCATACAGCGACCTGGGAATGGAAGAGTACGGGGAAGGAACTCGTCATCAACACATATTTTGTCATGCAGCTTTCTTGCTGACAGATCAATTATTCTTAAGACAATGAATGGCTTCTTACAGGATAAAGGATAATCAAATACAAGATGGCCAGATAGATTTTAGAGGTGAAAAAAGGTGGAGGACAATTTAATCAGACACTTGAAGGCAATGAAATAAAAAACAAAACACAAATCCAATTTTTAAGTATACAAAACTCCCCTAACATTTTATAATAAGAAAGTAAATGAAGTCATAACTCTGATAGTGGAAAAAAAGACAATACTTATGTCATGGGAGATTTAACCAAAATCTGATTACTATTTCAGCAAAATGGTACAGCTACATGAGAACTATACTTCCTATTTTCATAATGAAAGTCACAAGATAACACAATGGTAACATTCATAAAATTGAGAGTTTGTCATTCATTTGTTCATTCTTCTTTTTTGAGACAGGGTCTCTGTATCCTTGACTAGTCTGGAACTCACTATGAAGACCAGGCTGGACTCAAACTCCCAGAGATCCACCTGCTTCTGTCTGGGATTAAGGGTGAGCCACACCACACCTGGTTGTCATTATTCTTGCTAGCTGGGCATGGTGGTGCATGCCTATAACCCCAGCACATGGGAAGTAGTGACTTTGTTGAAGGCCTTGTCTCAGAAAGAACATAAGCGTGGATAGTAAGGAGGGTATAGGACCAGAACTACCACTTTTGTTAGAATTCCATTTCTTTTCTCCTTTGATTAAAGGTTACTTTAAAAAAGGATCACCTTTCTAGCAACCATGACCAGTAATGAAGACTAATTCCCAGACCTTGTCTATAAGGAACAATTTCAACAGATAATCCCCATTATCAGTGTATTTGCTTTGGTGTTTACCTCTCCCTCTTTGTCTTTCCCTTCTCTTTGAGATAAGGTCTCACTATCTTGTCTAGGCTGGTCTTGAACTTATGGGCTCAAGTGATCCTCCTGCCTCAGTGCTGGGCTGTAGGAGAAGAACACCCACTAGCTTTATTTCCTTATGATGAAAAAAAAATATTTTTTTTTTAGCAGAGACAAAACATCAATATGGATTTCAACCATTGAAGTGCCAGTAAATTGAATTTATTCTACATTACTATGCAATCCTGAACTCATGTGAGTGCAAGAATGATAACTTGGTATTATTAAATGTATATTCAACACCAAGTCTTACACTATACTGAATTGCATGAAGCCTCTACAAATAGCAAGGTGAAAGGTGAAAGCTTTTCACTGAATTCCTACTCCACAAAAAAGGAGCAGCACAAAGTTAGAGCATTGCCTTAGACAACTCATTGCACAGATCAGTCGTGTTCTCAAAGATTTAAGACTTATAAGTCATAAGATATGTATCTTAAAAAGGTATTTATAACATAATATTGTGTGAGACAGTTTTTTGAAAACAGCCTTAAAACACCCTACATACAAAAGGTGGTGGGTACAGGTGGTTTTTATTTTTTGTCTCCAAATTTGCTCACAGTGAATATATATTACTTACAGGAGGGAAAAATATTAAAGAAGTCACATCATTAATGTGAAGAGTAAGTCTCTGAAAGCCTCAAAATACAATGAAGGTAAAGAAATGAACACAATACAAGGTGATGAACAACAAATCAGACTGGTTAGTGCACGGCTATCACCCAGCAGCTGAGAGGCTGCAGTAAGAGGACAGCTCCAAGTCTGAAGCCCGGGCTACAGAGTGAGATCCTGTCTTTTAAAAAAAAGGTCTCAAAATAACCCTAAGCTAAGTGAGGTGTGGCAGCACGGGCTGGGGATCTCAGCTTCAGGGTCAGGTAGGAGTGCAGCAGGCTCCTGGCCAGTCCAGCCTATATACAAATGTCCACTGTCTAAGCAAAGCACTGAATCAGAAACAATCACCAAATATAGAATAACGTAGTTTTTGTTTTTGATTGGTTACTCAGATGTAACACAAATTGTTAGAAGGTCTTACTAATAAAAACAAAACCAGGGCCAGGTACTGGGGTGAATGCTGGAAGATCAGAGAAGCAGAACAGTACACAGCTACCTCACCTTGTCAGTTTCTCAGCTGATCCTGTTTCCTCAGACTGGAAGCTTCTGAGTCCTCATCCAGAATGAATCTCAGCTGAACTGCTGCTCAAAAGCCTAAAAGCTTAACAGGCCCTAGTTCCTGGTCCTCACACCTTATATACCTTTCTGCTTCCTGCCATCACTTCCTGAGATTAAAGACATGTGTCACCACGCCTGGCTGTTTCCAGTGTGGCTTTGAACTTACAGAGATCCAGATGGATCTCTGCCACCAGAAGGCTAGGATTAAAGGTGTGTGTGCCACCGTTTTCTGTCCTCTATGTTTATCTAGTGGCTGTTCTGTTCTCTGACCCCAGATAAGTTTATTAGGGTGCACAATATTTTGGGGAACACAGTATCAGCACATTTCCCCTTTGTCTAAAATTAAAATGTTTTTTATTAAAAAAAATTCTTAAAATTACATTTATTCTTGGGTTGGGAAAATTGTGCTATTGGGTGTGTGAGGACAACTTTCAGGAAATCTGTTCTCCTTCTACCATGTGGGTCCCAGAGATCAAACTCAAGTCATGAGGCTTGGTGGCAAGCACCTTTACCCATTCAGCCATCTCACTGACCAAGAATAAAATATTCTTGAGCTGAAAAAATAGCCAGGTCTGGGGCTCATTATGTTCTAAGTACAAAATTAATGATAACAAGATAAACAGAGCTCTAGTCTAACAATACTGGGATTTAAAGGTAAATTTTCTAACCATTTCAGCAGACAAAACACATTACTTATAAAGGAGAATAAAATAACCAGCATAGCCTCAGACTTTTCTATAAGTGAGTGAGCCAGGAAGTCTACCCTCATGTAAGTGTTACAACACAGGAAGCAGTGACTAAGTGTGCAAAAGCAATTGTAAAGTACATAACCGTCTATGTCCCTTCCAGCAAAGAGTCCTTGCTAACTGAGAGGCAAGTTTAAACTAAAAATTGACAAACTGGGAAAATGTGGTATATAGGTATTCCAACATTAAGTGGACAGAATTATACACGAATAACTAGAAAGTTAATTTGGAGCAGATAAATGCTTAAAGAAAATACAAATGTATAAATTTGATTAAATAAACAAAACAGCTGGCTCAATGGTTAAGAACACTTGCTGCTCTTTCCTAGGACCAGAGGTTGGTTCAAACACCCAAGTCAGGGGCTGACAACCTGCCTGTAACTCCAGCTCCAGGGAATCAGTTGCCCTCTCTGGCCTTCTTAAGCACTGCACCCAACATGCACATCATGCCCCCACAAACATTTATAAGGCCAGAAGAAAAGGTAGGGAGACAACTATGTGTTAAATTTCTACACTAATACTTTGTCCTTGTTTTTAATAAAATAGACTCTGTGGAGAGTTTCTTCCCTCAACAGGGTGTCATACTGCCTATACTGGCCTTGAACTTGTTGTGTAACCAAGGATAACTCTGAACTTCTGATCATCATCAGGCCTCCACCTCTCAAGAGCTGGGACTGTAGGAGTGCACCAGAACGTCTGGCTAAGAGATAAAGTTTGAAATACACATTCAAGTTTTGTTTTTCAAAACAAATGTTAAGGTAAATGTGAATCTTTTCCTGCTATTGCAGAGTGAACCTGGGGTTTCACACATGCTAGGGAGACTGTCACTGAGCTAACACCCATCCTACCTTCTAACGTTTTACTTTCTTATTTTTAGTAAGACTCTGTTATGCAGCCCAGTCTAGCTTATAATTCCCTGTATATAGTCCAGGCTGGCTTTCAACTTGAGTTCTTCCAGCTTCACCCTTCCATGTGCTAGCATTATAGGTATATGGCACCATACATACAGCCTAATATGATACTTGGTTAAAAAAATAAAAAACACACATTCCAATGAAATTCTCACCCAGCACTATGATATCAACACTGAGAACATTTCATGGTCATAGCTGTTATCAGCCTAGTACAAACACATTCTATATGTTGTCTAGGTCACATGAAAAGTCACCAAGGTGACTCAGAAAGCTTGCTCAATCTTACATTTATCACATGAATGCATAGTACATACATACCTGCACACTGGCTGTTACCACTGAAGACCCTGAGGCAGAGGCTGGTCTATGTGGAGTAGACAACGGTTTAGTAGCACCCTGTGTTCCACTTCCTGTTCCCCCAGATAGACTAGTCCTATTAGCTCCACTTGAGTTAAGGTTGCTACCTCTGCTGGCAGGTACATTCATTGGAATTCCACTCAAGCTGTTCTTCCCAACAGTTCCAGTGGATGATGAGTTTGTTAGTTTAGAAGGGGCCTGAAGAGTTTTTGTAGATGGAAGGCCGGAAGTGCGATTTGAGGGCAACAAATTCAGAGTGGGAGACTGTCTGCTGATGTTCATTCCACTGGGCTGTTTATGGACAGGGTTGTTACTAGTGGAGTGGCTACTCTGAGCCACTAGTGTGTTTGGACTGGAAGAGGTTGGGCATACAGCAGGCTTGGGAGTTGGGTTGGATTTAGAAATAAGTTTAGTTGATACTGAAGGCTTAGCTGACAGAGAGGGCTTGGGTGAGGCAGAAGGCTTAGGTGAGGGCAAAGGTTTGGGAGATGTGGCAGGTTTGGGAGATGCGGCAAGTTTGGGAGATGCAGCCATTGAGAAGGGAGATTTGAAACCCTGCGTGGAGATTTGTGACACCATAGCCTTGGCTAAATAGTTACTGGAGGTAGTGGTGCTCGGTGCTGTCCTAGAAACCAGGGGGTGGGTCCCCTGAGAACCATTTCCAGGTGATGGGGTAGACAAAGGGAGGCGATACATCAGTGGCTTATCTGAAGTCTTGAGTAGTTGGGACGAACAGGAAAGTTGGGGGTTATTACTTAATTTCACGACTGGGTTGGTCTGTGATTTACTAATGGTGGCTTGTAATGGAGACACATAGTTCTGTTGGACAGTTGAGTGCTGGTGCACCTTTGTTGCTTGTGTTAACGGAGAAGCATCTTGGGCCTCTGATGTTCCCAGAGCCTGAGAGGAGGCAGCAACTTGGGCTTGGGAGGAGGAGACATGAGTCTGCGAAGAGGAAGAAGCATGTATCTGGCTTGACCTTTGCAGTCCTTGCTGGAGTAGCCTGGCTGGCAAAGGTTCTAAGGAAACTTTCGGGTTCTGAATTGAAGAACCAGCAATAAGGCCTGAAGAAATGCCAGTATGAGCTAAATCCTGGGGTTTCTTTGGTACTGGCCCCGTGTGACCAGCAATAAGACTTGACGAGTGTGTAGTCTGAGTAGAATCTAGTTTTTTGGGAGTAGCCAGTGGTAACTTACTCATGATACTTGCTAGTTTTTCTTCTCTCAGTCCTGGACGAGGCTTTGTAGTTGGCACATTTAGCCTTGAGCCAACTGAGGGGCCCTTGTTCCCATTGTTGATGACAGCTAAAGCTTCAGATACAAGATCCAGTGAAGATGAGTGGAAAGAAAGATCTTCATCCAGGGAGTCATCGAGGCAGATGGTTTCTTGGGCTGGTGCTGAGCTAGAGCTGGCTGAGGCAACGATGGCTGTGCTGGAGCTCGTGGAAGGACCACCAACTGAAGCCACCAAAGATACAGGAGCCTTGGCGTCTTTTTTTGGGCTACATTCCTAGCATAAGTAGCATTATATTGGAAAAAATACAGAGAGTTAATTACAAATTTTAAACTTAGTTTTTACAAGATTAAGACATTCTTATGATGACTAAAATTATTTTTTGGCTAATTTTGTTTATTTTGACACAGGTCTGTTTATAGCCCTGTATGTCCTGGAACTCCCTATATAGACCAGGCTGGACTTGAACTCACAAAGATCCACCTGCCTCTGCTTCCTGAGTGCTGGTATTAAAGGCATGTGCCACTGTACTGGACCTCTTTTTTTAAAAGCTAGAAACCTTGAGAAGACTGCCAAAACCAAAATAATGTTGAGAGACAGTGCTCTAATCAGCTCTCCTCATAACTGTGTGACGCACTACGTTACCATGTCCTATCAAGTCATCTTACCAGGACCTGAAAATGGTGCTGAAGGGCACTGACTGAGGGAGACATCACTCGTGAACTCCACTTTCACCAAATATTCAGAACCCACTTCAATCCCAGATTCTCAGAGCTTTTATTCCCCTTGGAAGGGACTTCACCTCTCTATCAAGACTATATTTCTTGTCTAATAAGGTTTGCATGCAGGGAGGCTGATTCTTGTTCCTTGCTTCCTTGTATTTCTATAGCTACCTACCACCAATACACAGGGAAACTAGTGAATTATTCAATCATATTTAATTATATTTCTACTCATTATGATGGACATTATTTGTAACTTATCAAATAAGTGTTTAGTGTCTCCTACTGAGTAAGGTTCTGTCCTAAGAAAATTAAAGATATTAGTAATTAAAGTGCTAAACATCTAGGTGAATATTGTCTGTTAAATTAACTTTCTTAAAATTCAAGGAAGAGTTAAGAGAATTATAGTTTAAAATATTCAGAGTAAAAGAAAAACATTAGCAAGTTAAAGAGCAATCATTTATTTGTTGGGAGTAATAAAAGTACTGGACTAACTTCATGTTTAAGATAAAGACAAAACTACTACACAGATGCACACATCATTTCAGAGGCTCTATTAGTTCCTTAGAAAGAAAAGGTCCCAAACCCAGAGTCTTATATACTGATGTATACAGCCACATCACTTACCTTCAGCATAGTGGGGAAAGAACGAACAGGAAGGGTCTTTACCATCACCTCCTACGGTGTTACAGTAAGTAAGCTGTTAAGAATGCTGTTACACTCTAACTTCTATAGCACTTGTCCCAAACTTTTATTCTAACAACTCGATCTTGAAAACCTCACTACCTAGAGAAGCATGGGCATGATCCCGTTAGGGTCACACTGTCGGCTAAAACGAGAGGGTAACACATGGCACGTATGCTTGCACATGCTGACAATCCAAGTACACTATTACCAAAACTCCATCATTAGAAAGAATACAGGACTGACGTGGGGGCAGAAATAGTAAAGGTATTACCAGCACAAAGTTTCTATTTTAATCATATTTTGGGGGAGGCAGAGTCTCATATATCCCAGGTTAACCTCCAACTCCTTATCAAGCAAAGGATCATGCTGATAATTCAATCTTTGCTTGAACTCCTGATCCTCCTGCCTCTATCTCTTGAGTGCTGGGATTATAGCCTTGCACTACAATGACTGCTTTATGTGATGTGAGGGTTTCAAGTATGCTAGGCAAGCACTTATCAAATGAGCTATATTCATAAGCAAACTATGTCTGCTTTTTAGGGATATTTTTATTACCTTTTCCACCTCAAATATTAATTTTAGCAGTGAAGGAAGACTTGTTCTTGGGTAAAGAATAGGCAGAATGGAGGAAGGCTCACAATCCAGCTTCTCCTAAGCACTGTTAAGATTATCTTATGTTTCTTTTTCTTGGGGGTAGGAACAGGTTGAGACAGGATCTATGTTTCCCTGAGTAGCCCGGAGTTATGTTTGAGACTGGCCTCAAACTTGCTGCAATTCTTCTGCCTCTGCCTCCAGAGTGCTGGGATTACAGATATGTACTACCATGAACGTACCACCATGAACGCCTAGGTACTTTATGTTCTAAACTAACAAATCTACCACCTATTTGTGATGGATTTAATTGTTTGTGATGCCCACTGACTCTAACCTGTACTAATAAATACACTTACCTAGACTATATTTCAGACAGCAGACAGAAAGCTCATGGGTTTTGTTGCTCTTTTTGTCTGTTGTTGTTTGGGGCTTTTTGTGGTGCTGGGATTATGCCCAGGTCCTCTGGCATGCTGAATATATACTTTGTCTGAGATCTACCTATAGCTTGTATGTTTGACTTGTGCTATAAATAGGTAAGCCTAGGATGTGGAACATTACATGGCACAGAATCTGCTTTTGCCTACCGCCCTGGGTCACTGCTGAACCAGTAAATCACTCTGCCACCTTGTGCAAGGAATGCAAATTAAACTCCTAACAAAGGGGACATTTTCAGACAGGACTGTCTTTCTCCAATCTAGAACCCATGGCCAAGAGAGAAAATTTTCTCTGCTGGTAGGTAGATGCTTCCCCCATCCACGTCATTAACTAAAGACATCATTCTTTCAGGGCCCTGCTTTACCCCAGGCTTCTTTTCTATTTCTGACATACTAACCCCAGAACACCCTACCTGCTCTATTCTGAGAAGACAGTGAAAAGAAACCATAATGTGATGGGTAGTCCCTCCAAGGGCAATGAAGGCCTCAGCAACAGACCATCAATGTGGTAGGTCCTCTTTGACTCTGGAATTTCTCTTTTGTATTAATAATTTTAGCTATGTTTTTTTAGGACAGGGTTTATCTATATAGCCCTGGATGTGCTGAAACTTAACCAGTCTGGCCTCAAACCCAGAGATCTGCCTGCCTCTGCCTCCTGAGTGCTAGAATTAAAATCATATGCAACTATGCCCAGTGGGCAATTAGGTTTTTAAAGAACATTTGCTACATTTTATCCAATATTTCTTTCTTTCTTTTTTTTTTAAAAGATTTATTTATTATGTATACAGTGTTCTATCTGCACATATGCTTATAGGCCAGAAGAGGGCACCAGATCTCATTATAGATGGTTGTGAGCCACCATGTGGTTGCTGGGAATTGAAC
>CABHPQ010134928.1:0-10372 GCA_902168405.1 Peromyscus aztecus
GGGGTTCGACCACAGAGCTACAAGCCAACCCTCTTTTCACTTTTATTACAGGCAGGGTGAGTTGCCCAGGCAGGCCTTGAACCTGTGATCCTGTTTCAGCCTTCCAAGTAGCTGGGATCACAGGTCTGCGCCACCAGGTCCAAGGGGGATCATTTCTTTAAAGAACCCAGAAAAGGGTGTTTAAAGACAGCTAATCCTTCTTTAGAAAGAAGGCCTGATTGGAAGTACTGGGATAACCAAATAAGAGTTCCAGTGCTTTGCAATTATGTAGCCCAGGCTGGCCTCCAACTCACCGAGATCTCCTGCCTCTGCCTTCCAAGTGCTGGGATTAAAGGCATGTGCCACTGCGCTCGCCTTTCTTCCACCTTTACAATTGGAAGAATTAAGAGATTATAATGTACCATAATTTTGGACTAAAAAGTGTCTGAATAGTCTTTAAAATCTATTCAGCACCTATTTTTGGTTACTTTGAACAAATCAGATGAATGTCTCAGATAAATGGCTGTTACAGATTTTTAAAAGTATTTTTTGAGATTATAATTACATAGTTTTCCTCTCCCATTTCCTTCCTCCGAACCCTTCTACATACTCCCTGTCTTTTTCAAATTCATGTATGTATATGACATATTCCTAAATATAAAAATATAATTTCCTCTGTCTGAATAATGGTTAAATCATGGTGTTTCCCGTGGCCCTCTCTCCAGCCCCAGACAATCACCATTCTTTCTGTTTTTGTGAATTTGACTACTTTAGGTCCTTCATACAAGTCATACGCTATTTGTCTTTTTGTAACTAGCTGCTGTTTCTTTTAATTTTTTATTACATTTAAGTAATGAAAGTAAGAGTAAATAAAAGTAATAGCCGGGCGGTGGTGGCGCACGCCTTTAATCTCAGCACTCGGGAGGCAGAGGCAGGCGAATCTCTGTGAGTTCCAGGAAAGGCGCAAAGCTACACAGAGAAACCTTGTCTCGAAAAACAAAATCAAAACAAAACAAAAAAGAGTAAATAAAAGTACCAGTAAGATATACAGAAGTAAGAGAATGGGAAAAGCCAAGTAATAATAAGCCTCTGTGTGTGAATTTATTTGGAAGCTGGGTGGCGGGCCCCTCAAAAAAAGAGTAAAAAAAACTAACAAACAACAACAACAAAAAAAACCCCAAAAAACAGGTGAGCAAGCAGCTTGACTCACTGAGCCATCTCACAGCATACCCTTCGTTTTCTTAAGTTCCTGTTTTGTGCTTTTGAGACTGAATCTGGTTATATAGTTCATACTGGCGTAGAACTTTGTGTCCTCCTGCCTCAGCCTTGAGAGTGCCGGGATCACAAGTGTGCACCACAGCACCTGGTTAAAAACTGATTTCTTTCCCATAGCAGATGTCTTTATAGTTCATCCAGGTTGGGGCATGTGTAAGAATAGTCTTCCTTTGTAAGGCTGGATAATATGTATGTATGTATGTATGTATGTATGTATGTATGTATGTATCACACTTGTTTAACCATTCATTGTTGGCGGACATTTGGGTTGCTTCCACTGCTTGGCTATTGGGAATGCTGCTGCTGTGATCACAGATGTATGACTACCCATTTGAGTCTCCACCCTGAATTCCTTTGGGCAAATACCACAAAATACTGCTGGATCATATAATAATGTACTTAAAAGTGATACACTGTTTTTCACAGTGGCTGTACCATTTTATATTTCTACAGTGAATACAAGGTTTCCAGTCTCTCCACATTCTTACCAGCATGCACACTCTCTTACACACTCACTCTCACTTTCTCTCCTCTTTTCTCTTTCCTCCCTCCCTCCCTTTCTTCCTCTGTCTGTCCCCCTCCTTCTCATTCTCTCTCTTTTCTTTTCCTCCCTCCCTCCCTTCCTGACAAGGTAAGGATCCAGGCCTTGAACTTACTGTGTAGCCAAGGATTACCATGAACTGCTAGGAGATTCATAGTTATCTATGAAGGAAAGAGTAAGTTGGAGGAAACAAGAACAGAAACCGAACTTTGTTGTTGAGACGGAGTTTCTCTGCATAGCTCTGGCTATCTTGGAACTCACTATGTCCAGCTCCAGAAAAAAGACTTTCCAAATACTGCTCTGCATTCTTGAAATTGGAACCATGGAAATCACTTACAAAAGTTAATGCTTTGAAAATCCCTAGAAATCTAAAATAAGTAGAATGAATGAATTTAACTGTATCTAGTAGGTAGTTCCAACTACACAGGGCAAATGCAGTTTTAATAAAGGGATAAGAAGATGGCTCTTGTTCACTTTGCTTCTTGCATACTGGCTTCTGAATTTTTGTTGTTGTTTCTTAAGTTTGGAATACCTTTTCTTCTGCTTAGCTCTTTTTCCCACTTTATTCAGGTCTTTGCTCAAATGTTACCTCTTAGGACTTCCTGGATCCCTTACTTATCTGTCTTTTTTTTTTTCTCGAGACAACGTCTCTCTATGTAGCCCTGCTGTCCTGGAACTCACTCTGTAAACCAGGCTGGCCTTGAATTCAGAGATCTGCCTGCCTCTGCCTCCTGAGTGCTGGGATTAAAGGTCTGTGCCACTATTGCCTGGCTGTCTTTTCATCTTTGAAAAAAGTTATTTTTATTTATTTTTAAAATACTTACTTTTCTTTTATATGTATAAATGTTTTGCCTAAGATATATGTCTGTGGTGTATGCCTGGTAGCAAAGGAGGTCAGAGAAGAATATCAGATCCCCTGGAATTGGAGTTACAGATGGTAGTGAGCTATCATGTAGGTACTGGGAACCAAACTTGGGTCTTCTGCAAGAACAACAAATGCACTTACTTAATCACTGAGCCATCACTCCAGCTTCCAATTTTTTTATTTTTATTAATGTGTCTGTGTGCATGCTTGGGTGAATTTCTGCCATTTGTGTGAGCGTGCCCATGGAGGCCATGGGAGGCTATTGGATCCCTGGAGCTGGAGTTATATGAGCCACTTGACATGTGCTGTGAACCAGATTCTGGTCTTCTAGAAGAGCAGGAAGTACTCTAAACCTGAGTCATCTCTCCAGCACCCCCCTTTCTTCATCTTTTATTTATTGCTTACTCTTTTGGTTCTCACAGAATATTTGTCCCCAAGGACAGAGATTTTGTTGTGCTTATTGCTGTATCCACAGTTTAGAAAATGCTTGGCTTACTAATCAGTTAATTAATTTGGGCAGTCAGTAGAGTATTGAGCAATAAAGTTGAGAAAGAATACAGAAATTGTTAATCTTTTATTTCCATCTATCTATTATTTGGTATGTTATAGTAAAAATGGGTTACTTAAAAATGTAAAAACCAGTACATTAGGGATATTTTAATAATTCACAGTGATCAATAACATAATACTTTATTGTGTTTGCATTAATAAAAAAAAGATTAACATGACTAAATGAATGCTAAACTTCAGGTCTTGGTGATGCACTTGGATATACTTTAGGCAGGAGCCCTATTTAATATTCTTCAATTTACATTCAAACTCTTAATATATGTAGGGATAGGCTATCCTTGTTTGAAAATATCATGTGTCTGTACATATGGCTTCTTATCTCTGTGTTGGCTAGAATTATTTTCTATACAGGGAGGTTTTACATGAATTTCAGTGGGTTTGTTTTGTTTTGAAAAATCAACTGTTATTGTAAGTCCCCATTCTCCCTCAAGAAATCAAAACCATCTATTTTTTTTAGAAGACTTGAATATTTAACATATGCTTCAGAGATGAAATTTTTTTTTTTTTTCCGAGACAGGGTTTCTCTGTGTAGCTTTGCGCCTTTCCTGGAACTCACTTGGTAGCCCAGGCTGGCCTCGAACTCACAGAGATCTGCCTGGCTCTGCCTCCCAAGTGCTGGGATTAAAGGCGTGCACCACCACTGCCTGGCTTTCTTTTTTGGGGGGGGATTTTTTAAATAATTTATTTTTTTATTTTATTTGCATTGGTGCTTTGCCTGCATGTATGTCTGTGTGAGGGTGTCAGATCTTGGAGTTACAGACAGTTGTGAGCTGCCATGTGGTGTTAGGAATGGAGCCCGGTTTCTCTGGAAGAGCAGTCAGTGCTCTAACCACTGAGTCATCTCTCCAGCCCCATGAGATGAACATTTTTATAATAATCAAAATATCTGAGAGCATTCTTTCTTTTTTAAGTTTAAAATGTTTTTTAATTGTTTGTGTGTGTACGCGCGCGCGCATTAAGGAAATATATTCTACAAAATAGGATCTGTAAGTGGAATCATCAAGAATCACTTATTATGCTACATTAGAGATTTGCCTAAATTGCCTCCTTGATTTGAAATAGGCAAGATCAAGATTTTTAACTTTTACCAGTACTGGAGATCAAGCCTAGGCAAGCACTCTACCTCAAGATGCACATTTTAAATGTTTGAAAAAAAAAAAAAGCTTGAAATAGAAAACTGGTCAGACGAACACTTACGATCAATCAATACAGCAAGCCAAGTGTTTAAATAGCTAAAGACTTTGATTTGAGAAGGTCTGGGTGAGGACATTACAATTTGCATGGGAAAACCACTTTTGGCCTCTGTTTGCTTACATAGCAAATCAGTCATTTCAAGAGAATGGCTGGTGTTCATGTGTCTGTGTGTGGGTTCATGGTGACCACATGTTACATAATTGCAAATGCTATCAGTTGTTCCCCATTGTTCTTTGGCCAGATTCTGTCTGTCTTTCTTGCCCATTTAAGGGAGTATTTTCAACTTCATCGACCAGGACTCATGTCAGCAAAGGAACACAGACATATCCCAGTGGGAGTGTATCCTGAAAGGATCAGTGAACCTTCAAAACTGTACAGTGTTGTGAATCTTTGTCTCAGCTGTTGAGAGATGGAGACGGGAGCATCAGTTGAGTTCATCATTTTGAAGCCACCCTAGGCAACATAATGAAACTCTGTCTCCAAAAAAAAAAAAGAGAACCAAACTAAACCTAAACAACTCCCTCTACCCTGCCTCCTAAACAACTCCAATAACAAAATTTCTTCAAGTCATTAAAAAAAAAATCTGACAATGTTTATATTTTAGACCGGCGGTTCTCAACCTTCCTAATGCTTCCACCTTTTAATTCAGTTCCTCATGTTGTGGTGACCCTCAACCATAAAATTCTCATTGCTACTTTATAACTGTAATTTTACTACTGTTATGACTCATAATGTAAATACCTGACATGCAGGATGGTCTTAGGTGACCCCTGTGAAAGGTTCATTTGAATCCCAAAGGGGTTGAGACCCACAGGTTGAAAACTGCCGTTTTAGACTTGTTTTAATTTAATTTAAATGTTTTTTTTAAAGATTTATTTGTTTTTATTTTACATGTGTGAGTGTTTTTCCTTGCATATATGCCTGGTACTGGAGGAGGCCAGAGAGGCATCATATCCCTTGGAGGCCAGAGAGATACCATATCCCCTGGAGTTACAGATGCTTGTAAGCGGGCTGCTATGTGGTGCTGGGAGCGGAAGTCAGGTCCTCTACAAGAGCAGCTCTTAATTGGTGAGCCATCTCTCCAACCCCTAAATTAAATGACCAATTAAATTACTAAGTCCTTTCCCATTTTATTCGCCCAGAGGCACACCATGCTTTCCTTACCTTTCTTCACCTGTTCCACCACCATTGCCAACATCAACAGTATGAGGATGTAGCCCTAGGGTAGATAAAGGGATTTATTGTCTTTTTTTCCCCCTGAGACAAGGTTTATCTATATAATAGTCCTGGCTGTTGTGCTCAGAGTCCCGACCCCCAAAGACCACCAAGAGACCAAATCAGATGCAAAAGCAAAGAGTCTTTTTTATTTTGAGTTATCTCGGGCCTCTCCATCCATCTGATGCAACAGCAGAGCAGGAGAGACCCAGAGTAGCCATGGGGCAGGGTTTTTATAGAAGATAAAGCAAGGGGAGGGTTTTGGGGTCTACAGACTATATAGGAACAGACTCAAAATTGGTTTATGCAAGTGGTGATCCTGTTAGTAACTTTTAATTGGCTAGGGTTAGTTGGGGGTTTGTCAGGGCTACAGTTAATTAATTTTGGGACAGGCCTGGACAAGTCCCAGGCTTTGTCCTTGAGCTGCTGTAGAGGCTGGTTGGCCTAGCATGAACTGACTGTGGGGGCTGGCTCAGTGGCCCAGGCTGGATGTGTCCTATCTTCCTGTCCCTGATGACAGAGACATCAGTGATTAATTGTCTTTTGTTCATGGCCCTCCCAGAAACTGCTTGCTCAGTCTCAGGAAACTGAAATTGAGGCCTGATCTCTGAGAGAAGACTGAGTAGTCTGTTATGGCATCTGCTTGGTCCTCTCACTGGCTGTCTTGGAACTTGATCTGTAGACCAGGCTGGTCTCAAACTCACAAAGATCCACCTGCCACTGCCTCCTGACTGCTGGGATTAAAGGCGTGTGCCACCACCCTTGGCTTTTTTTTTTTCTCTGCAACTTCTTTAGATCAATTTTTGGAAAGTCTTTTGTAAAGACATAATCTCATATTGTTGAGGTTGGCCTAGAACTCGCTGTGTAGTCAAGGTTGACTTTGAACTCCCAAGTCCCTTGCTTCCATCTCCCCTACACTGGGATTACAGGAAGAGCCACCACAGCTGGCTGGAGGGTCCTTTTGGTAGGTAGAATGTCCCTTCAGTTACAGATACCGAGATGAGGAAATGCTCTTGTATCTGGAAGAGCACAGTGTAATCACAAGAGTCTTGATAAGCAATGCAGAGGGGAGTCGGGATGTGGGGATGGACGCAGAGTTAGAGGGACACCACAGCATGAGAAGACTCCACTAATCGTTACAAGGAAAATTAGGAAGTGGCCACTAACCAAGAATTGTGGGTAGTTTCCAGGATCTAGAAAGTTCTCAGGATAGATTTTTCTGTACAGTCTTTAGAAGCATAGTGCTCCCAACACATGGAGTTTAGTGTGCTGAGATCCCTGTCAGACCTTTGAACTCCAAAACCGAGCTAGCAAATGTGTGCTGTTGTAAGTCACCAAGTGGGACAGTTTGTTACAGCAGCATTTTGAAACTAACAAAGATATCAAGCTCTTGTCTGATCCCATGTATGGTCCATTAATATGGAAGCACAAATCAAGGGGTGCGGGTGGGGCCTTGATTGGAGCTTAGGCTGTTGAGTTACCCGCCGTCATGCGAGATAGGCCATTCGTTATGGGCCTCACATTTGTACAAGCCCTAGCTATGAGCCCAGTGGTAGACAAGTGATGAGGTGAACTCCAAGGGGGCAGTGAGACCAAGCTTAGTAAGGGCACTTCGGGTTTTGAGAGATACCTTGTAACTGTGTCTGCTTTGCTTGGGTTAAATTCCCAGAGAACGCAGTGTCTTCAGTTACCTCGTGTGGATACAATCCGAACCCGAACCCACGCTGCCAAACTGCAGATAGAGGGTAAAAACCCGAATCACCAGAACTCGGGTGTCTGTGTGGGTGACTGTAGAGAAAGGTTCAAATCAGACCAGACGCCCTCATGTCTCTCTTTGCTCTTGCCAGGTTATCTAGACAAACAGCATTACCCCTGAGATTTTCTAATTCCTTCTAGAGATCTCTTGCCTCAGCGTTTTTATTTAATTTGGATCTTTAGCCTGCCAAAAGACTGACTCTTGGCCTCGTTGGCACATGCTTTGATATCTGACCAACTTCTTTTTTTTTTAAAAAAAAAGTAAAATGATCTCTTAAAAATTATATGTAACTCATGCCTGATGTTGGGGTTCCTGTTGATTGTCTTTGGCTCTTGGTGGTAGCATTGCCAGCCCAAACGGGAAAAATTCATTTAAGTTCTGTCTGTCTGTCCGTCCGTCCATCCGTCCGTCCGTCCATCCATATATTCACACAAGACTTACCTGTGTTAATTTTTTGGTAGATAGTTGTAGTATGATTCCTTACAGATTTTCAGACATTTTTACTGTTATTTTACTCTCTTCTTCTTCTGTATTTGTCTCTCTGCTTTCCTAATTAGAACTTGGTTTGTCCATTCAGATCACTTGTACCCTGCTATTCCCTTCTCTGTTGCTCCACCTCCCTCCACCCCAGCAATGGTCTCCTTTTACTTTCCAGGTTTCTGCAATTGCTCTGGGATATATACTCATAAAAAGATTTTGAGCCAGGAGGCTTAGACTAGAGAGAACATGTGACATTTGTCTTGAGATGGCCTCTTTTGAGTTGTTGGTCAGGGTTGTCCAAGAGACTCCCAGAACATTATAACCTTTTGTCATTGATGGGCAGTTGTTTTTTTGTTTTTATTTTTATTTTTATTGCATTCTGCTGGTCCAGTTTGGACAATATACTGTCAGCAATTGAGGCAAGGGCAGTTTCTTTGCCCAAATGACTAGCTTTTGCTTAAAGGAAGCAAACTCCATATGGAAGTTCTTTGATGCCCATCATCTCTGAAATAAATTGGTGCTGCCAGGAGCAGACATGTCTCATTGTCATGAAAAGCCTTATGTTATTAAAACATCTTAAATGCCATATTATGTAGGTTTCTGAACTGTTTGAAGACCACCTGTCTATCTAAAATATATCTCTGTTTGACCTTGAAAACATACCTGACATGATTTGTTTGATTGTAATAGGTGACTAACTACTAACCTGCAT
This sequence comes from Peromyscus aztecus, assembly GCA_902168405.1. Taxonomy (NCBI): domain Eukaryota; kingdom Metazoa; phylum Chordata; class Mammalia; order Rodentia; family Cricetidae; genus Peromyscus; species Peromyscus aztecus. The sequence goes on from CABHPQ010134928.1 coordinate 8,588, forward strand.
TTCTTTATTATTCTAATTAGTTTGTAATAATAACTTTCAAGGACTAGAAATTTACATTACATTGTTAAATAAGCTGCATATGTACAATACCTTAAACAAGAATAGAAATGTAGGTACAGTATGTTCTAACAAAAATAAGCTTAAATTTGTATCAACATACAAAATATCTTAAACAGGAGTAGAAACATACATACAGTGTAACAAAACCCCCTTAAGTTAGTATCAATATTGAAAAATATCTTAAAGAATAGTAGAAACATATATACAGTATAACAAAAATAACCTTAAATTTATATCAATATACAAAAATCCATACCAATGTAAAAAATTTAAGACTAGTAGTTGCTGTTTTAGTTTAAAAGTAGATTCAATAATCTATCCTTTTATCCTATCTTTTCTATATTCCCCCTTTTTCTTTTCAGAATGAAGTCCCTGAATCTAATCTCCTCTGTTCAGCTTTTTTTCCTGACCATTACCAATGTAGCCAACGCCTCTTAAATGATAACAAACATCCATAACCTATCTTTTGGGAATGTGGGCGTTATTTTTTCTAGACTGCTTCCTGTTGTCTCAGGGCATTGGCATCTTTGGGGGGAAACCTTAAAAAAATCAGGATAATTATGTCTTGACTGGAGTATTTTGTTAGGCTGGACCATCTCAGCCAGCAGCCTTGAAGCTGTTCTGGATGCTGGATCACCTAGGTCATCATTTTTCTTGGTGTCTGATCCCCTTGCTCTGAAAATACATAAACTTTATAGGTAACATGTATGTCTGTATTAATACAAGTATAGATTGTGTATTGTATACAAGTTAGCCAAAGATGATTTTTTTGTTTTATGTTTGAGCGTGTTTTGCAGTTTTTCTAGGTTCATTTTTTAAGTCTGTAGCCAAGATTTTCAGGGGTCTTCCCCAATCAAGCCTGATACATTTCAACCTGGAATGAATCTACAGCTTCTCATTTCCCGTGGAAATAAAAGCATAACCTCTCCCCCAAAGCAACATACCTTTTGGCTTCCATTTTGAAGTCAAGATATTTTTAAAATATAGAGGTTGGCTTACTCTAGCAGCTTTTAGAATCAAATGTTTCTTAGCAGCTATTATTCCCTTTTCATTAACATTTAAAAAATATATAGTTTGGTTTAATTTAGCGTTTTTCATAATCTAATGTCTCTCAGCAGCTATTGTTTGTTCATCAGCAATCAAAAAATTTAAAGGCAACACAATAACATACAGGATCCAGACTCCCTGTGTGCTTCCATCTCTGTGTGGCTTGTTCTTTTTTTTTTTTAAGTTATTGCTTTACTCTTTCTTTAAAGACTTTATTTTAAAATTGTTTACTTATTTATTTTTTTATGACTGTCTATGTCCTTTCTCCCCGCTTAAGCCTATGTACATTGTTAAACACACTTGTAACCTGTTTGGAGTTTTTTTCTGTCTGAACCTGCTTTACTGCGTATCTGTAACCTTTTCTGTCTGCATAAGCAAAATCTTTTTTTTTTGTTGTTGTTGTTTTTCCAAGACAAAATCTTAAACCACCTTGCAGCTTAGCTTGTGGTGAACTGGCAGCTCAAGCCTCAAGCTCAGCTGTGGCTGGGAGATGTGTCTCTGTACTATGGCCTGCATGAGAGACTGTGGGTCTAGGAAGCCACGTTTTGCTCTGTTTTGTGTGATTGGAACCTTTTTTTAAAGCTTTCTCAGGTCTTATGTGGAAATATATGCCTGGCTATTGGACACCATATGTAGTGAGTCTTTCTCTGTCCCTTCTGTCAGCTCCCAAATAACCAC